>RBNI01003708.1:0-15334 GCA_003990745.1 Jimgerdemannia flammicorona
TGAAAGACCACTTTATCAAATACCATCTCTACTTAAAAAGATTCAATACTTGTAAAAAGTAACTTATAATATAGTCATAACTTAGCCACCTTATAGCTAGCAAACTTATATAAATAACTCAGTATTTTATAGTGAATAAACTTCAGATCAAAATAGTTTAAAGTAAAGAGAAAGCAAAGAAACTAGTAAGCCTGCAGGCAGATACACTTTAAACTCAACCACCCCTGCATCTGAGGACTCTGCAGAGTCAAAGAAGATCAAGTTTTCAAGATACAGAAATCCAACATACTTCTAAGATTAAGTATTTGCTATATTACAATATTAATCATAAATAAAATTTTACCTATAATACTTATAGTAAAATTTAAAGTATAATCAGTAACTATAATTAATTCAATAATACTCCTAATATTACTAATATTACCAATATTTTATCTGAAGCTTTTAATAAAAATTATTATATTCTTTTTTATAAGCCTTTATAATATTATTATAAATAGTATTAATACTTGAAGTATGTAAATCAGACTTAATAAGATCAAAGAGGCTTTATAAAAAAGTACTCTCAATTGCTATAAATAGTTAATCATCATATATAATCTAATAAATACGTCAATTTCAAAACTTTAAAGTAGAATATGGTTAATTTTTTTTTTTTTTTTTTAAAAAAAAAAAAAAAAAAAAAAAACATAAGAAGTATAAAAGATTATTTTCAAATCTATACTAAAATAAGAAAGTAATCATCTACTTATTATGGCTAGAATATCAATTTTACTTGATATATATTCAACTCTATTTTATTTAAATATTAAGTCTTTATATGGGGTATGCTATAATAAAATTAGACAAAGTGAGTATTTGATATCACTTAATTATTTATTTTTACTACTGCTTTGCTCATAACTTTTTAATTATTCAATATTTACCATATAATTTAATTAGAGTAAGAAAACTGAAAGTATAACCTAATGTTCTCTGTTTTAATACTTCTTTTAAAGTCTTCACTGATACTGATAGGACTTTGATATATTATAATTAGGCAGAACATAATTTTTTCAGGGAACATTTCTTTATTTTCATACTATAACTAAATTATTATCAGTAAAATATAAAAATCTGATGTATTTCTTTCATTCAGAACCACTTTAAAGAAAAATAACCATTGTTTTTGTTTTGACTAAAATAATCTATATAACTTAATATAACCTTATAAAAAGAAATATATAAGTATATAAAAGAAAAATAAATATAAATTTATAACAAAAAATATAATTAATGAATTTTAAGAGAGAAATAAAGAATTATTAAACTAAATCAAATAATTAAAAGTACCATTATAAGTTAAGCAGTTGAATAATAAAGAAATTAAATAAGAGATAATCAAATATTTAGGGGATGGATATATTACTCATGATACTGATCTAGCAGTAGTTGATAAAATTGCTTTTTCTCTGCTATCTTACCAGTCACAATGGTTTGGTAGGCAACCTTCCAAGTCCACTTTCCATAATTATTACCCCCTCTACCTTGGGTTGGTTTGCTATATCTATTATAGAGTAGTGAAAGAGAGGCAATGGTGATGAGTTACCTCTTTATTGATATCAGATCAGTGTCTTCTTTACTTTTTCATAGTTTCTGGTGTCTTCAGCTGTATCTGGAGTATATCTGTTTTGGTGCAACACCTTCTTCCTTTTGCCATCACCAATAAGATGCTGTCTTAGTATATCATAGGCTACATAGGGAGTCAGCCAACTTTGGGCATCAAGTGCTCAGTATAGATTACCTGCAGGTCCTCGGTACCTGTGGTGGGGCCCTCTGGCTTTAGTGAGCTTCCTGGCAAGTGTGGTTCTGGCATAGGTGACTGCTTTTCAGGTATTATCAGAATGGGAGGGGAGATGGCTATTACAGATAGGAGGAAGGGTGATAATAGTGAATCAGTAGGGTGCTAGGCTGGGGGTAGTCATCAGGGCTGGGGCAAGTACTGTTTTGGTGGGGCCTTTTGATTGGTACAGAGTAGTTAGGTGGTAGATATCACTCTCAGCTTCTTTTGGCAATTTGGCAGATTAGGCTCTAGTTATTGAGAGGAGTCAGGGGCCTGAGGCTACCTATTTTAGGCATCTTGGCTATACTTAACTGGAACTGGAAGCTGATATGGCAATATGATCAAGGCCAACAGGCTTGAGTAGTAGGGTATTGAGGGTCTCCTCTCACCTCATGTATAAGTTCTTTACTCATCTTGACTGGGAGAACTAGGCCCTACCCATTATGATGTACTTTGATGAGGGTTTTTCTTTGCCTGTTATTCTCTTTGGGGTGGTAGAGGCTATTCTATTCAGCTCAGATGTGGCCTTGTATATATATTGGGGTCTTGGGCATGTGCTTTTGATCATTAGCATATGGCTGAGTTCTCCCTGATGATAGGGAGAGCATGGTATATAGAATGAGATACAGACCAACATAGACCCTACTGTACTTAACATAGTTGAGCTACTGGACAATAGCTAGCCTAGGTTAATGAGAAGCAGTGCTTGATGGGTGATGGGGGAGGGTTTTGGCCTATATAGTCTAGGTTCCCTTCCAATAAAAATCTGTGGGACATTGAGTCCATTAAAAAAAAAAAAAAAAAAAAAAAAAAAGTAGTTGATAAAATTGCCCAAATTAATAATGAAGAATATTGACCAAGGCTTTGTGAGAATTATCCTGCTGAAAGTTCTCAGCAAAGATATATTTGCTTGCTTTATCAATATATTCAATATTATAATAATTGATTTAAATACTATAATGAAATAAATAATACTAAAAAAGATATTTTCTCTACTCTGTAATATTTATATTTAGAGAAAAATAAGAAAATTATTAAAAAATGATTAGAAGAGGATAAGATAAAAAAGAAACTATTTGAAGAAATTTGAAGAGAAGAATTTTGAAATAAATATAATCTCTATGATATTTTCTTAGAAGATATGGTAAAAGGTATTACTGAATAAACTGCAAAAGTTAAAATTGAGTAAGAAAACTACTAAGAAACTTTTATTAAATTATTCTGAATTAACAGAAGAGGATATAGAAAATGAAAGAGTTTATTGGTTAGAAGGAGAACTATAAGAATTATTAAAGAAAATCAAAAACAGTGAATTAGATAAACTCAATGAGGTTGTTATGAGAATTATTGAGAAATGGAAAGTAGATACCAAAACTCACTTTATCTCTTTTACTGAAATTAGTAAGGAATGGAATGATAAAAAGGAAATATCTTTAAAAGAGGAAATTAGAGATAAGTCAAAATTGTTGAAAAAAAAATATGAGAAAAATGTTATTTAGAAAGCCAAGATTAAGGAACTTTAAGCAGAATTATATAAGTAAAAAAGATTATTAGTAAAAGAGTATGAAAAAAACAAAACTTAAAAGGTAGAAAAAGAGGACTTACAAAGACAATTATATTTATTTAAAAAAGCTTTATCTAAAATACTAAGCAAGTTCAAGGTATTAGGAATAAAAATAAAAAGTAAATTTTTATAATTATCAGAAAAAGTTAAGTCTCAAACTCAAGAAATTGTTGCTTGGATAGAAGTTAAGACTAAGTAATAATGAGAGAGTTAATTTATGTAATCTTGGAATTAGAAAAGTAGAATAGAGAGGATAATTATGATTTTTGCTCTTACTTCAAAAACAGTGAAAATCAATCTGTCTGTCAAATCAGAACTTGTAGCAAAGTAGCTGGTGAAATAATTGAAAATGACTGTATATATGAAAACTATAAAGAAAAGTTTTTAAATAGTGAATTACTCAAATGCAAAAGATGTAGAAGATTAAAAACTAAATTAAATTTTGACTTTTGGAGTGATAAATATATTTGCTATTATATTAGACATAATGAAAACACAGAGGAAAAAGAACTTTCACTTTTACTCAATAAAGAGATAAGTTAATTAGCATTTTACAAAAAACAGATAAATGCTTTATAAGAGAAAAAAATGTAATCCAAGCCACTGAAATCACACATCACCTCTGAACAAATCTGAAAATTATATACAAAATTACAAAGCTGAGTCAAACCAAAGTCACAGAATATAAAGCTGAGTCAACTTGAAGTTATGGAATATAAGATTTATATAAATAGAATCTTACCAATCAGGACTAAATACATATATACTGAGTACTCAGACATATTGAAATAGAAAACCATAACAAATAGAATAAATAACTATATCTCTCCAATATATATATAACTATGATCACTGAGATCTATAATTATATCTATACTGATATTTATAATGCTATTATCAATCAAGCCATACTCTCTCTACCCCTCATGAATATCTATAGTCTGACATCTCTCTACTTTATAGAAGCCTGATAGAACACTCTGAATATACTTAACAAGATCTACCAAATTGGACAAATCTCAAGCTACTACTAGATTAGTCATCTCCTAAAAGATATAGTCAAATATCACTATGATATAGATATCACCCAGATGTCTCAACACCAGAAATTCATCACTTATATATACCATGAACTCTTTTATAAGTATAGCTCCTTTATCTTCTGTCTCTAAGTTACTACTGCCAAAATGGTTACCATCCTATCTTATGGCCAAATTGACAATATGGTACAAGAACTCAATCACAAGTATATTGAGTATGTTCAAACTACAGACAGAATCTTCTCATATCCCAATGATCACATCTTGCAAATATCTCAAGTTGGATATACCATAAAGGATATCTATAATATAATTTAGTTTAACAATGATGAAGCAGAAGATAATGATCCCTCTGATACTAACATGACCTCAAGCCAAGGATCTCTGCTAACTCTGATCATTCTGTCAATCTTGTCAATAAACTTATAACAGTTTATAACTATCTATAAGACTTATTGGAATAATGACCACTAATATAAGTACTAACCTGTATTTACCCCCAATTACTTCAACTACAATGAAGAGACTGAAGAATACAATCTGTATCTTCAGACAACTCTTAAGATCAAACTAATAACTTTACCACCCAAGTATGAGTAATATGAACAACAGCTACCAGCTCATTACAACCTCACAATACATAGTACTGTAACCTATAGAAGGTATACAGATAGCAAATCTGATGAAAGTAAAGATAATATACTTCTCCTTTACTTACCAACTCCTTACTCAGTATATGAGACAGATGATGCTATCTTGTGAGATAGTAATGAAGTTCCAATATATTATTATCTGAACAAACAGAGAGAAGTAATCAGAGAACCACTCTTTCTAGATGACTACTTTATCAAAGATGATATTATTGATGGTGATGTCATCAAAGACTACCAAGATAGTATCTAAATCTATAGATAGCTTAGCAGTCATTAGTATAGTTAGATTAGCCTCATATGATGTATGTAACTGTAAACTAACTCAGCAGTCAGACAATCTCTTGATATATCACTTTATACTTATACTTAGTGCTCTGATTGAGTTAGGGAAATTTAAATCTGATTTGAATTTGCCAACTATATATCTGATTTGAATCAGTTCAAATTTATCATGTAATGAATTCAAATTAGTTCAAATTCAAATTTGTTGTATGTTGAGTTCAGGTTGATTTGAATCCAAATTAAACTAGCTCAAATTTACTTCAGAAGCTAGAATCCTAGCAAATTCTTCTGATGACAAACCAAACTAAATTAGGAGTCAACTAGTGCAAATTAATAAGTCCACCAAAAAGAGCAGAAAAAAACCCCAAAAAAAGAATACTATATTTGCTAAACTTACACTAAATATTCAAAAACTACAACATAATATAAAAATCAGTTACTAAATATACAAAATATCTACAGATTTTTTTGCTCTTCTAAGTTTCCAAAAAATTTGTTATAGTAATGCATAGGTTCTGTAACAGATACTTAGAGATAAACTATTCAAAACTTCCCTATCTCTAATAACTATTAAACCATGTGGTTGATTTGAGTGAAACACCATCATAATATTAGACTCCAGTAGAACTCTAATACTATAAGCCAAATTATAGAACAAACCTCCAGATTTTGAGATATACTGTCTTTTATATTTGATGATGTAGAATAAAACAGATATCACATCTTAATTAGTATGAGTAGGAGAGCTTACATATCAGCCAAAAAATATGTTGCTGACTTTTGCTACATTTTGCTCAAACTGAAATTCTCTAAGTCTAAAATATATCCTAGATTAACTCAGATTCATCTGATCTCTATCTATTCTAGGTAATTTCAAAGCTAATGAAGATGCTGGTACTAATTCTGGAGATGCCAGGGATGCTGGGAATACCAAGGATGCCAGGGATGTTGAGGATGCCAGAGATACTAAGAATGTCAAGAACACCAAGGATGTTAGAATACTCCCTGAAATTTCCTTAAGAGATAAATAATAGAGAGTATAAATTGGTCAAAAATTGGGAATTTGTTGCTATATCTGGCAAAAAGTGTTGAAAAGAAGTAAAGCTATCTCTATAATAGCTATTTCATATTCCTTCCATTTATCTTGTCTAATTTTTGGTTTAAAATTATTGAGAGATATGATACTATAATACATTCCTCTAGCATAGATCAAAGTATAGCCAGCTGATATATAAGATTTAGTTCCAGCTTAAGCTTTGCCATGCAATCCAGCTTTCTGAACTTTGAATGCCTTCTTACAAATATCTGTCAAAACCTGGCTTGCTTGATCTCTCAATATCTCTCTCCAAATGATGAGAATAACTTTCTCTATATCAACATCCAAGAGAATATAATTGCAGTGCAAATTTAGAATACCAGCTAGTAAGATAGAGGACTTCAAAAATGTCACAGTTTGAAAACAATTTTGGTGCTCTTTTTCTGAAGACTTGACAGAATATTGCCATCCTACTTTTTCCAAATTTTATATATAAAGTGTTATTGTCTGACCTTCTAGAAGATCAAGCCTTGGAATTCTCAGTATTTTGAAATCTTACAGACTTGGAATACAGAACTGAGTCTGGATAAATTTGGTCTTGAGATTTTGCTGATCTATCTAATATTGATATTGTTGATCTAAAAAATCTACTAATAGCATTTTACATCAATCCTTCTTCATTTTCTAAAAATTAAATAAAAAGCAAAATAACCTCATAAATAATTTAGAGACCCCCACACTTCCTCCTCCTTCTTAAAAAAAAAAAAAAAAAAAAAAAAAAAAAAAAAAAATACCCTGAAAACTTATCCAAATAGCAGAAATATATTGAAAATTTTGATCATATATTTTCTGACTCATCAGAGGAGAGCTCTCAGGAAAATGAAAATGCTACAGCTCAGACAATTTCTTATGATAGAGGCTTCTAAATGCCTCCTGAAGCATATCAATTCCTTGCTCTGTATTAATCATATAAGCTAGTGATCCCAAAAACTTTTCCAAAATAATCATGTTCTAAGGGTTTTTTAAAATCCAACCTAGGACCAACTCCACCAGATAGAAGGGTTGAGAGAATTGCCAAAGTGGCCTCCAACTTCTATCTTAAAATAGTCAGCAATTTACTTGGGTTGAAATCAGTAGAGATAAAATTATCTTCTATTTATAATAATATACTAGAAGAACCTGGTAGCATGAAGAGGAGGATTATTAGAATGAAAAAAAAAAACACAACTAATAAGAGATACTGAGGGATATGGGAGGATGCTAGAGACTAGTCACAAGAGGTATTTCTCTGAAGAGAGAGAATGTCATTAGTACAGATCAGGAGTTATCCTCCCAACCAGTCTCCAGTCATTCTTGTAATATCTCTGCTATGGTGAGATAGGCAAGCCCAGCTACCAGAAGCCCTCCTCCCAAGGGTGAATGCTGGAGGCCAGCTTGAAGAGGTCCTCTACTAAAGCAAGAGTACATAGTTAGTGCAAATTAAGAGATATCTTTCTAATCAGCCTTCTCGAGATGCTGAAGACCAGCCATGAGAGGTCCTTCTCTGGAGAGAGAGTACATCATTAGCATAAATTAAGAGATATCCCCCTGAATGGCCTTCTGGATAAAATATCAAAGACAGGCTGCAAGAGGTCCTCTTTAGAAATAAGAGAGTATATTTTTAGTACAGATCAGGAGACACCCCCCCAACTAGTCTTTATGTTACCAGTATATCATTACAGTAAACATCAGCTTGGTAAACATCAGCTTGGCAAATATTGTTATAGAGAATAAATGCTATATATCAAAAGCAGTAAGGTGAGGTGAGGCAAGGCAAGATAGAGTGAGGTAGGTCAGAGAACACATTATGAAGCACCTTAGGTGGAGAGTGCAGATGGTCTTTTCAAGTAGTAAGGTATGTCAGAGTGGTCAGAATAGAGCATAGACAGCCTTTTCAAGCAGTAAGATATGTGGAAAATGAGCTATAAGAAATGGAGAGTGAGAGAAGTAAAGCAGAGCAAGTGAGGGAAGTAAAGTAGAGTGAGTGAGAGAAGTGAAGCAGAGTAAGTAAGAGAAGCAAAGTGGAGTGAGTGAGGAAAGTAAAGCAGAGTGAGTGAGAGAAGTGAAGTAGAGTAAGTGAGAGAAGTAAAGTGGAGTAAGTGAGGGAAGCAAAGCAGAGTGAGTGAGAGAAATGAAGTAGAGTGAGTGAGAGAAATGAAGCACACCTTTCTCCTATACAATTCAACTTCAAGCAACAGTTTTTGACATAACTCAGAGAAAAGATACTATAACAATATCATCAAGCAAGAGCTCTGACAGACATGCTAGGTCAGATGGACCTGGGGCATTTGGCTGGCAGAATGTGGGGAGAGGTTATGGTCTGGAGATGGTGGCCTTTGGAGGGTTGAAGGGTGGAGAGAGATCTGGAGAAGAACTGGTGTTAGGTGAAAGTAGGGGAAGATCTGGCCCCTCTAGTTTTGCAGACAAGGTAAAGAAGAGTGAATGGCCAGTTAGAGCTAGGGCTGGTGCTGCTGAGGGGAAGGGCAAGGCAAGCATTGGTAGGGGGAGTGATACCCAGACAAGGAATATGAGCATAGGGGCTGGAAGTGTTGTGGCTGAGATTGTGACTGCTGATGGGAGTATGACAGAGAATCAGGAAAAAAAATGAGATGTGACAGCTAATAGTAAGGTAGGGCAGGGGTTCCCAATGCAGAAGAGGGACCTGGCAGATAATGTGACAGGGCTGGTGGTGGTGCTATTGCTCAAGAAGTCAATCTTGGAGTTTGTGGCTACCTTGTACTTCTAGGGCTTAGCAGTGATAGCGAGAATGGTCTTGGGGCTTATCTCAAAGCAGGTGGCTGGGGCCACTTCAGTGAAGTTCCTGAAGGGTCTAGAGAGGGTTGAGGTGGGCTTTGAAGAGGTGGGTCCACTAGATGAGGCTCTGAAGACTGAAGTGATGGTTAGGGAAGTGGTGGTCCCTATGGTGTGCTGTCTTAGGTAGGACCCCAGAGTGGTTCAGCTACTGGTAAAGGGGATGCCTATAGTAATGGCAGTTGAGATAAGGAGGAGGGTTAAGGAGGTGATGGTAGAGTATAGCAATGTAGTTGATATTGGTTTCCAGATATAGGAGGGGACCACCATCAAGACTAGAGATATTGATGTCAGGATTTGGCTGGCAGAGAAGAAGGCCACTGGAAAGACAAGTGACTGGCCATTGGTGATACTATGGAGGGCTTTCATCTGTCAGGTATTGAGAGTGAAAGAGAGTGAGGAGGAGGAGGAGAATCTGTTAGAGGCTCTGGAAGAGATGAGTAGAGCTGTTGAGCAGAGAGCAAAGGTCTGGAAGAGATATGTGGAGTCGACACATTTGGAGATTGTAGAAGAAAAACATATCCACACTGATAGGAGGCAGTAGGAAAGGACTCAGGGGCATAAGAGACAGAGAGAGCTGTTGGCGAGTATAGAAGATAGAGTAAAGAAGAATGATGGTGATATTGAGGAGTCTGGGGGTACAGAGGCAAGTGTCTGGGCTAGTAAGAGAGAAGAAGTAGTAGAGAGGGTTATAGAGGAGACTGGAAAGATGCCACAGGTAGACCCATTTGAGAATGGTATATTTGAAGTCTGGGAACCTGTCATAGAGAATACTCCCCCTCTGATCAGGTGGGGTCCTGCAGCAAAGAGCAGGGCAGTGGAGGATGTGCTGATGTGTGGTGTCAAGCAGGTCTACTTTAGAGTTCCAGATTTGGTGAAAGGGGGACAGGTGGTGGCAGTTGGCAAGGATGAGCTGGTAGATGTCCCAGAGGAGGAATGGTATGAGACTGCAAGTGTAGGAGTAGATACCATGATACTGAATGTAGGAAGGCTGGTGACTCTAGGGAGAAAAGAGATGAGTAATCTATTGTGGATATATCAGATGATAAATAACTTTGCAGCTGAAGAATTGGGGGAAGTGGACCTGAGGGCAATGAGTGAAGAGAACTTAGCATGGATTCTGCAGGGGAATAGTGTAGTGGAGGCACTGAAGGCAGAGGTACTTACAATTTTCCTAGAGGAGGAGGGGTATGAGATTGATAAGGAGAGAGAAGCTGAGTTAGCAGTTGCTGCCAGTGAGCAGACTACTTACTGTTGGGCAGAGTAGCATGGTTTGCAACTCTGGCAGGAGACCTGCCTAGAGTATCATAAGGAATTAAAGGAAAAGGAGGATGGTGAGATGGAGGAACTTCTGGAGAGATTGAAGGCAAGAGAGGCTGAAGAGGAGGGGCTGGCAGTGGAATGTAACTTGGACTTAGTACAGAGAGGCAGGATGCAGATTTATAGAGGATGAGTGGGATCTTACTTCTAAATATTATTTCCTATGAACAGTACAACTAACATTTTCTCTCTAAATGTGAATGGGTTAAGGGGATCTGGGCAGTACAAGAACATTTTCACTTGACTTAAAAGTTAGGAGGTGGATCTCTTTCTGCTACAGGATATATATTGTGAAGAGGAGGATGGCTGTGTGGAATGGACTAGAGAATGGGAAGGGGCTATAGCATAGATGGACAAGGTGGCAATTTTGGTAAGAAGTAATAAAGGTGACTTAGAGAGTATCAGGAGCTGGGGAGACTGTTTGATATGGGGAGAATGGAATTGACCTGGGTGGGAGCCAGTGAAAGTTGGCTCTTGCTACTGCCCTACAGCTTGGGATGAGAGGATTATGTAGATTAAGGGGCTTTTGGAGGAGGGTATACTCTTGGAGGATGGTGTTGATGTGCTGGGAGGTGACTTTAATATAGTAAGGAATCTGGAGTTGGATAGAACTGATGGCAAGAGGAGTGCTGGTGGGAGGAGTGGTGGGCTGGATGCTTGGGAGGAGGTCGAGAACCTTAGCTCTTTAGGAGATATGGGCCATACAGAGTAGGGTGAAAAGAGAATTTATACACACTGGGTGAATGGCCTTGGGACAAGGATAGATTGGATTCTGACAGCTGAATGCTGGGGTATGGATGTCTGAAGGACTCTAGAGGTAGAGTGGTGCCCATGATCTGATCACTGGGGCTTGTTGGGGCAGGGGCAGTTTGGAGAGAGTGGAGATAGATCTGGACATTAGTACCTTAACTCCCCTCTGCTGGCTGAGAAGGTTTTGTGGAACCATTGGATGGAGGACATCCAAGTAAAGATTGCTGGCTGGACATATGAGAGTTTGCCAGTAGGTGTCTGATAGACAAAGTTGAAAGAGACTACATAGGTTTACTAGGGAGAGATTGGTAGAGAGGTAGGGAAGCAGAGAAGGAAAAGGGTGAGGTATGCTTCCAATCAGTTGGTTAGACTGCAGAAGGATTGGACAGATTTGTTAAATTCTGGTGTAGTCAAGGATTGGAGGTTGGAGCATGCAAAATTGGAGATAATGGAGCTGCAACAGGTGCTGAGAGAGGAGGAGATATATATGAAAGGAATGGTGGCCAGGCTGAGGTGGTAGGGACTTGAGGAGGGAGAGAGGCCTACTAGATACTTGTTGTGGCTCCTCTAGACCAGGAGGGTATGGCATTGATGGGATAGAGTCCTGGATGCAGAGGGGGGAATGGTGCATAGCATACAACAGATTTTAGGGATATTGAAGAAGAGGTGAAGGTATCTGTAGAGTGAGGAGAAAGGGGGTGAGGGTGAGGATGCAATTGGAGAAATACTGGAGGAATGGGAACTACTGCAAGTAGAGAGCCTTGGTGACTTAATCCTTCCAGTCCAAGAGGAGGAGATCCAAAGAGTCCTTACAGCCACTAAGCTTGGAACAGCACCAGGAGAGGATGGGTTACCTTGAGACTTTTGAAAGAAGATGGCAAAGGTTCTGTAAGAGGGTTGCTTTTTAGGGGAACTGTTACGTAGTTCTGGAAGGGTTTTCTGGAAGTTCTGGATATTCTGGAAGACTGTTTTCTTATGGTCAAGATCAATTTCATATAGAGTATGTCCTCTACACTTATTGATTTCTAGATCGGGTTGATGTCTCAACCAAAGTCCCTTTTTGGACTAGTTCTGGATATTCAGGATTTTCTGTATTTCAGGAAGTTCAAGAAACTAAGACCAGCTTAGTTGAATTGGCATATCGCTGCAGACAATACCCAATTAGGAAATTTTATGATGGGGTTAGGAGTAGGACCTAACGGGGAGCAGATTTACTTAAGAGTGGTTTGTGGGTTATTAAATAGGTTTATTCGCTATTCATGATATTGCTATACTAGGAGTAATTGTATGAAGAGATATTGTGGAGAAGTGCTCAGGAGTTGTGTTTGGATTGTTCAGGTCTGAGATTCTGAGGTCTGGGGGAGGGGGTATTTATACTAGTGAGGGGCTATCTGGACTATGCTAGATATGGATGTAGCACTAAGTGCCTTGCTGAGTTGGAATGCAGTCACATAGTATAATGGTGATCTGATATGTCAAGAGAACGTCTGACTGCTGAGTCAGTTCACAGTCACGTCGTACAAGGCTAATCTAACTATACTATGACTGCTAAGCTATTTATAAGTTTAGGCACTGTCTGAATAGTCTTCGATGACATCACCTCTGAAGAAGTAGTTGTCTAGGAAGAGTGGTTCGCAGATTACTTCTCCTTGTTGGCTGAGGTAATAATATATTGGAACTTCATCTCCATCCCACAGGATAGCATTGTCTGTCTCATATGCTGGATAAGGTGTTGGTGGGTGAAGAAGTAGTGCATCATTTTTGCTTTCATCAGATTTACTGTCTGCATACTTTCTGTAGGTTACAGCACTATGAGTCATGGGATTGTAGTATACTGACAGCTGTGGTTCATGTCACTCATACTTGGGTGGTGGAGTGGTTGATTTGATCTCAAGCATTGTCTGAAGGTATAGGTTGTGTTCTCCAGTTTCTTCATTGTAGTTGAAGTAATTGGGAGTAAATGCAGGTTGATATTCATGCCAGTGGTCATTGTCCCAATAAGTCTCATATGTGGTTATGAACTGTTGTAAGTTCATCAGCAAGGTTGGTGGTGTAATCAGGGTTGGTAGAGATCCTTGGCTTGAGATCATATTGGTATCAGAGGGATCATTGTCTTCTGCTTTGTCTTCGTCGAAGTAGATTATATCATAGATGTCTTTCATGGTATATCCAACTTGGGGCATTTGCAGGATGTGGTTGTCGGGGTATGGGAAGGTTCTGTCAGTAGTCTGAACGTATTCGAGATACTTGTGGTTGAGTTCTTGTATCATGTCATCGATTTGGCCATAGGACAGGGTAGCAATCATTTCACTGGTAGTAACTCAGAGGCAGGAGATAAAGGTGCTGTACTCATAGAAGAGTTCTCGGTATTTGCGAGCGATGAGCTTCTGGTGTTGAGACATCTGAGTAATGTCTGTATCATAGTGGTGTTCGACCATGTCTTCCAGGAGGCAGCCAATCTGGTAGTAGCTTGAGATTTGTCCAATCTGGTGGGCCTCGTTAAGCATATTCAGGGCATTCCATCGGGCTTCCACGAAGTAGAGGGGTGCTAGGCTATGGATATTCATGAGGGGCAGAGGGGGTGTGGCTCGGTTGACAATGGCATTCCAAATGTCAGCGTGGATGCAGTTGTAGATCTTGGTGGTCATGTTTGTGTGTTTGGAAGTTGTAGTTGTTATTTGTTTTGGTTCTGCTTTGACACATCTTAGGACTCAGTATATATATATCTGTTCTTGATTGGTAAGATTCCATTTGTGTGAATCTTGTATTCCGTGACTTCATATTGACTCAGCTTTGTATACTGTGACTTCTGTTTGACTTAGCTTCGTGATCATGCAGGTGATTTCCAGATTTGTTCAGAGATTGTGTGTGATTTCAGTGGCTTGTTAAGAGAGTGATGTGTGATTTCTGTGGCTTGGAGGTTGTGCACTTACAACTCTCCCCTTCTTAGCTTTCAACGTCCTCATCAGGGCCTTCTAATTTTGTTCTAGTGTTGTTACACCATTTGGGAGGTCAAAAGTCTGGTAAAGTCCATTTTTTTCAGAAAGTAGCATGCTCATAGTACAGTTGCCTAATGTATTGGATTCACACGTTAAAGGGTCGTGTGTTCAATGCTGTGCGCCAGAAGTGATTCTGATGTCATTCACTGCTAGAGAATTTCCTCTAAGAAATCTTCTTAAATGTCTATGTCTCGTTTCCCACCAGTGGTACGGGGAGAATAGACTGGCTTTCAGTTTTGCTATTTTTCTAGAGGATTAATATTCTTGACTTACTGAGTTCTTGATTTTTGTTTGTGATAATTATAGTGTTCTGGAGGGTATAATATATAGTATGAACTGATAGGTGCAGGAGTGTTCAGATTTAGTCATTCAAGGAATCATATTCCTGAACTAAGTCGGTAGTATTCTGGAGATTGGTCTTGGGTTCCCATGTTGCATCATAGATCAGATAACCTTTCCATTTAATGAGGTACTCAGGGTGGTTCTTGTGGCCACATCTGTTGAGGATTTGTTCAACTTCGTATTCTTTCTGATCATTAATAATGACAGGTGTAGGTGGTTTTGTAGTTCAGTTCAGGAATAGTTCATCATCATTATCATTGTATCACTTGAGATGTTGGACATTGAAGACTGGGTGAATCTTAATGGTGTCCAGTAGCGCCAATTTGTAGGAGGTCAGAGAGACTTGTGAAATGACTTCAAATGGTCCAATGAACTTGCTGTTCAGCTTTGTAGATAGTCTGTACTTGAGGTTGTCAACTTGGTATCCTCGGATGTCTAATAGAACTTTTTCTCCAATATTGAAGGTTTCTTCTCGGTGATGTTGGTTAACATACTGTGACTGTTGTTCTTGAGCTTATGATAAATTCTCAATTGCGATCTGGCTTAGATTACGCATTCGGAGTAAGAATTCTTCAACAGCTTCGACTGTAGAGGGTTCTTCAGTGGTTTGGATGAGTGTCAGAAGAGTGTTTGGGTTTTGTCCAGTATTGGTGAAGAATGGGGTCATTTTTTTTTT
>RBNI01003709.1:0-15334 GCA_003990745.1 Jimgerdemannia flammicorona
TATAATAGTGACCTTAGAATAGTGATATTATCATAGGAGACAGCTTTTCCTTATAAGCTACAGATCAGAGCACAAGAAGATTATATAGCATAACTCACCTAGGCTACAAGATGAGTAATGATAACCAACCATGAGTTATCATGACCACAAGATAGATATCTCAAGGAATATAACATCTTTCACCAGTAACATTTAGGTGACATAAGACTCAGACAATACTTTCTACAGTGTTTTTGGTAAAAGGTAACTAGTAACATAGACAGCAATAAATATACTAGTGAGTATGTTGGTCAGGGGGGCAGCAGTACCTTTGACTGACAGTAAGTAGGGAGGAGGAGGGGTAATGGTTTGAGAATGCCAGGGCCTTCTATGGCTGGCTGTAGTACTGATAGAAGAGGAAGAGGTGGATTAAGGCAATGTGGAGGAGAGAGGATGACCTTTGTGGACAAAGTGAAGATAGGGAGAATGGCTTCTGGTCTGGATAGTTGGCTGGGCCTGGGGAAGATATCAATAGCTACTGTTGAGAGATAGGGAGGAGCCCCTATGGGAGGATCGGGCAGTAGGGGAGAGGGAGGAGTAGGGGCTGGAGATGTGACTACTGATAGAGCTGTGACTAGGGATCTGGAAAAAAATCCAGATGTGACAGTGGTTGGCAGTTTAGGACAGGGAGTGGGCATAAGGCCAGGGACCTAGCAGATGGGGTGATGGGCATGATGTCAGCACCATTACTTAAGAAATCAAGGTTGGAATTTGCCATCATATTGTATTTCAGAGGCTTGGCAGTAACTGCAAGGATGATCTTGGGGCTAGTGGTGCAGGAGGTGAAGAGGGTGGCTTTAGTGAAGTTCTTGAAGGGGAAAGAAGGGGCTAAGGTTGGGTTTGAGGAAGAGGAGGCATTGCTGGTAGCCATGAAGAAGAGGGTAACTATAGGTGGAGTGGTAGTCCCTATAGCCAGATGCATGTGCTGGGACCCCTGAGTGGTATAGTTGATGGTGTTGGATTTATCTATAGTGTTGAGAGAGAGGGCCAGGAAGTTGATTGTAGAGGCAGTCAAGGAGTATTGGGAGATTGTAGATATTGGGTTTAAGGTCTGGGAGGGTATAGATAGTGCATTGCAATCCAAGCTGACCTGTGTACATATTTAACCTAACCTGGAATTATATGTCACCCATCTTTAACCTGACCCAGAATTATATGTCACCTATCTTTAACTCGACCTGGAATAATATGTCACCTGTCTTTAACCTGACCTGGAATAATATGTCACCCATCTTTAACCTGACCCAGAATTATATGTCACCCATCTTTAACCTGACCTGGAAACATATGTCACCCATCTTTAACCCAACCCGGAATTATATGTAACCTGTCTTTAACCCAACCCAAGAAATATACATGACCTGACCCGAGAAATATACATGACCTGACCCAAGAAATATATGTGACCCGATCCAAGAAATATACATGACCCGACCCTGACCCATATTTAACCTGACACAGATCTATCTTTAATCTGCCTTTAAGCTACAAGGCACCAAAAAAAATATATTGCACATCTAAGATATATATTTAGAATAAACAAACAGAAACATAATTAGGAATCAAAAATCAAAATGAAATCAGAAATAAATAGGAAGTAAATCAGGAAAATAAAGAACTTACTAGTGTGAATAGATCTTACTCTTCATCACTATAAACCAACTGATCCTCCTCCTCTTCATCGCTATAAACCAACTGATCCTCTTCCTTCTCATATTCTGAACCATCTTCCTCCATATATTCTGAACTGCTTTCCTCTATATTCTCCTCCTCCATATCCTCCTCTGGGCCAACCTCCTCCATACCAACCTCCATTTTGTCCTCCACACCGACCTCCCCATGTTCCTCCATGCTGACCTCCCCATGTTCCTCCATGCTGACCTCCCTGTATTCCTCTACGCCGACCTCCCCCACACCGACCTCCTCATGTTCCTCCACACCAACCTCCCCCACACCAACCTCCCCATATTCCTCCATGCTGACCTCCCCTGTGCCAACCTCCCCCATGCCACCCTCCCCTGAGCCAACCTCCCCCATGCCAACCTCCCCTGTGCTGACCTCTCCACTGACCTCTCCACCAGTGCTGACTCCTCCACTGGCACTGACCTCTCCCACCTCTCCATCTCCTCCACCACCACCCCTCTCAACAAAATACACAAGCCTGCCATCCATCAGTCATATATAAAGTATTTTGTCATTCTTCTCCAGTACTCGTTCAAATATGGCCAGCAGTTTTTCATATTCATCCATGATGACAATTCCATCTGGACAACCTCACTTGTTCCACACTTTGGCATTCACCTTGAAGCCAGTATAGTATGACAAATATTCCATGATTTTCGTATAGTTTTCTATCACTCTTATGACTTCTTGCCTCAGTTGGTCATCATGTACTTTCTTAATACATTTGTTGGCCACAGTAAAAGCAGGCCTAATGTTCAATTTGTAAGGCCTTTTCTCTGTGAGGTTTGGGGCATCTGGGAAATTGATTTGGCAATGCTTCCAGGTGGTGTTTGGGCAAACTTGATGGCAAAAATGGCAATTGTAACAAGATTTACACTCTGGCCCAGGCTTAGAAGCTGGAGGATATGTATATTTCGAATGTTATTAGGAAAAAAATTCCAACATTGATTTAAAAAGAAAAAAAAAAAAAAACTAACTTTTTCAAGCTGCGTTATTGGGATCTGGTGGGGGACCTTGTGCTTGTGGACTGGCAGTGGGCTAGTGGTCAAGCTAGATATTGGGGAGCTGAGGGTCAGCGAGCTGGGAGTTGGCGAGCTCAGCAACCTGGGTATTGGCAAGCTCGGCAGGCTGGGTGTCGGCAAGCTTGGCAGGCTGGGTGTCAGCAAGCTGGGCATCTTTAAGGTGCCAAGCTTTGGGATGGTAAGCTGAAGCATGTTGAGCTTGGGGGGGGCTAAGTAAATACTTATTGGCCAGGCGGTCATATCCACATTTTCTCAACATAGCAGTAAATTAAGTGAGGTGAAGCGAAGGATGAGGTGAAGCGAAGGACGAGGTGAAGTGAAGGACAAGGTGAAGCAAAGGACAAGGTGAAAAGAACGAGAGGTGAAAGTAAGCTTTCAATATCTTAAATGTTCAAAAGCTATAACATCTTTCAGAAGCTCTTTCGGAATCTCTCTGAAATCTCTTTCAGAAGCTCTTTCTGAATCTCTTCGAAATCTCTTTCAGAATCTCTTTGAAATCTCTTTCGAAACCCATTTCTAAATTGCATGTTATTTGCAATCTGAGGAATGAGGGTGAGGGAGGTGAAGGAATATGTGAGGGTTGTGTAAGAGGAGTAGAATGCAAGAGGAGTGGAATGCAAGAGGAGTGGAACACAGTGTAGAAAGCTCTAGATTGCAAGTGTAAGCATAAGCATAAGCACAAGCACAAGCTTTGCTCTACTCAGCTGATAGCTAATATCATATGATATCAGCTTATTATCAGCTTGTCAGACTGAGCAGAGCAAAGCTTATACTTATGCTTATGCTTATGCTTACACTTGCAATCTGGAGCTTTCCTCACTGCATTTCACTCCTCTCTGCATGATTCAGCAGGTTCTGTGTAAGCCCCGATTGAGCAAGGTTTGCAATGATGTTTGAGCAAGGTTTGTGGTATGTTTGAGCAAGATTGGCAGCGAGGTTCAAGCAAGATTTGCAAGTGAGATTTGCATAAGCCAGGCTTTGTAAGCCTTGCGCTTACAAGCTCAGCTGATAGCTGATATCATGTGATATCAGCTTATATATATATCATATCAGCTTGTGACTGAGCTTGTCCAGGCTTGCAAGCACAAGGCTTATAAAGTCTGGCTTATACAAATCTTGCTTTAATCTTACATACAAATCTCGCTTGCAAATCTCACTTGCAAATCTTACTTGAACCTCACTGCAAATCTTGCTCAAATGTACCACAAACCTTGCTCAAACATCATTGTAAATCTTGCTCAATGCAGAACATGCTGAATCTTCAAAGTATGTTTGCTGTTTGCAATTGCATGATGGGTACCAGTTCACCATCTATGCATATTTATTCATCCATCCTCTGTCCACAATCGATCATTGGCTATTGTATACCACCTCGCTGCTCTCTCTCTCACTGCCCCCCAGCTCGCTGACTCCTGTTCCAGGCCCCACAGTTCCTGGCTTTTCCTGCTACTCGCTGCCTCTCCCCAACTCCCTGCCCCCTAGTTCACTGCCCCTCCAGCTCGTTTCCCAGTTTACCACTCCTTAGCTCACCACTTCCTAGCTACTTTCCAGCTCTCAGCCTCCCACTCAAGCTCTCAGTCTCTGCCATCATCAAATATTTGAAATGTCTAAAGATCAAGAAGTACATTTAAGAGAAATCTTAGAACTGTCAGATGATATATTGGAGGATATATCAGAGGATATATCAGATATCTCCACCAATTCATTATTACCAATGAGCACAAGAATAAAAATAAAAACAAAACCTGGTGATAGCTGGGTGTGGAATCATGCCACAAAGGTAGTTTTATACATTATGCTAATGGTTGAATTCATAGGGGTGATTGGTCTCATCAGTCATAAGGGTGGGTGGTTAGTTGTAAGCAGTTGAGGTTCTAATATAGTCTCATATCTCTCTATTCAAATAGAATTTACAAAGTAAGCTCATCAGTTGCAACCATTGCACAACTTGGAGCTATGTATCGAAGGATGGTAATATCAACAATCTTAAATAACATCTCTGGAAGTATCAAATGCCATGCTCTTACCTCTCTAGCATGCTGAGAATCCTCGCTGGTCTAAGAAAGATGATATTGTGAGTATGGATAGAATGGAATTCAGGAAGTACTTAGGAGGTTATTAGAAAAATAATTAATCAAATTTTATTGTTACAAATAGGAACACACTAGCAAGACTTTAAGTGATGAAAATTTCTGTCGGTTAATTGCCAACTTCATTGTCACTAGATATCAGCCATTCTCCACTATCAAAAACACTGGCATTAAGTATCTCCTTCACATATTACACCCTGATCTGGCCCTTCCATCGGCTGATATGATTTCATGAGTTATTCGAAAGGAATTTGAACTATTGCGAACTCAAGTAAAAGCAAGGCTAGCAGGGCTCAAGTCGAAGGTGTCACTTACACTGGATTATTGGACATCAGACATTAACATCAAGACCTTCCTTGGAATAATAGCCCATTGGATTAACAGTGATTGGAAGATGCATGACATTATCTTAGACTTTGTAAATATCAGTGAAATAACACATACAGGTGCCAATCTTGTGAAAAGTCTGGAGCTGGTAATAGATGATTTATTGCCTAGTGACAATCAAATCATTACTGTTATGTGTGACAATGCCAGTAACAATGATACTCTGTTTGAGAATCTCTATCATCCACTTGCTCATGTATGCTGTTTCAGGCATATGTTGAATCTCATCATTCATGATGCTCTTGGTTCTCTTAGTAAGCCCATTGGAAAGCTATGGGAGTTGATAAAGAAGATCAAAAATTCAGCACAATGACAAGCATAACTGGTGAAGGTCTGTGAATCCTCTGGAATTCCCATTTTGAAGCCTCTCTTAGATGTTATGATGAGATGGAGTTCTATATATGAAATGTTAGCACATGCTCTGGAGATTCATAAGGTAAGATTTTAAATCTATTTGTATAGATTTTGAAATACAATTTGGAAGTATTTTGGTACTAAATAAATTGATATTACATCCAAATAGAGCTTGGATATATTGTGTATCATAGATAAGCAAATGAGTGATATATCTGAAGATGCATGGCAACAATTTGAATTGATTTGCCAATTTCTCGAGTCTTTTGCCAAAGTGACAACTGTGATATCAGCTTCGAAGTATCCTACAATAGCGGCTGTTATTCTACTATTTAATTAACTATGTGATTACCTCAAAGATGTCATTGATACATATCAAACTGATGAACATTTTAATCAAATATATATATGATTTTGAAAGTAATTTTATTTGTGAATTTAGAAACTAATTTAGTAAGTAATTGGGAAGTAATATGTGTATATTTTTATTTTTTATAGATAATGCTTACCACTGCTGAGAATACACATACAAAACTTTTAAAGTATTACTGCAAGATAATACCATTATACAGCATAGCTTCGGCCTTAGATCCATGTATCAACATATGTTATTTCTATCGTGAGCAATGGAAAAAATCCTTAATTAATGAATGGAAGAATCAGATGGAATGTATCTGGGAAAAGGAGTATAAGCCTGTTAATGCTATCATTATATCCTCAATATCTTGTGATGCCGATGATTTTATCAACTCAATATATGAGAAGAAACAGCACATCGATGTGGATGATGAGCTTGAATAGTGGGTGTTGTTTTTATGTTTTTTGGTTGGCTTGGTTAATTTTCACTCATATTTCTCTATTTTAGTTATTTGTCAGAGAATTCAGCTGATCCTCATATAGATATACTGGATTGGTGGCAGCGAAATCAGTCAGTATATCCTAATCTTTCACAAATGGCTCATAATTATCTTACTATTTTGGCGACATCTGTTCCATCTGAACATATTTTTTCTATTGCTGGTGAGCTAGTGACTGAATGTCGAAACAGCTTGTGTATAAATACAATTCGTACATGCATGTATTTGGATTCTTGGTGGTCTTCAGATATTTTTCACTTTCAATTGCTCTGAATATTATCCAAATATTTTCTGAATCATTTTTTCAGAGCAGTGTTCAGAGGGTCAGGTTCAGGGTCAGGTTCAGGGGTTGGGTTCAGGATTGGGTTCAGGGGTCAGGTTCAGGTTTGGGTTAAGGGTAAATAATGGGTCAGGTGACATACATTTCCAGGTCAGGTTAAAGATGGGTAATGTATCTTTCTGGGTTGGGTTAAAGATGGGTGATGTACAATTCTGAGTCGGGTTAAAGACAGGTGACATATAATTCCAGGTTGGGTTAAAGATAGGTGACATATAATTCCAGATTGGGTTAAAGATAGGTGATGTCTAATTCCAGGTTGGCTGTTTTATGGGTCAGGTTTTGGGTTAATTGGGTCAGGTTTGTAGAGCACTAGGTATGGAGCTACAGACTAGTGATGTCGACATCTGGGTGAGGCTGGCTGGAAAGGAGAACATGGGGAAGATGAGGGACTGGCCAGTAACTCTGAAGTGGAGACCAGTGGAGTACAAGATCACATAGGTGAAGGGGACTCAGGAAGAGGAGGAGGATTTGCTAAAGGCTCTTGAGGATCTGGCAGGAGTGGTTGAGAGAAGGAGATTGGCTTGGAAGGAGTATGAAGCTAAGACAGTGGTGGAAGTGATAGATGGGAAGAGGATTAGGATGGACTGGGTGATCTGGGAGAAGATGCAAGGGAGGTAAGTCCAGAAGGAGCTGCTGGCAAAGTTGGGGGGCAGTGGGGCTAGCAGTGGTACAGAGGAAGAGGGAGCAGGATTGTGAGAGAGTGCCTGGGTGGGGGAACACAGGATGGCCCAAGGTGGGGCCCAGGGTAGACTAAGGGAGGAGGGACAGGGCAGTATAGAGGTGGATGTGGAAATGAGTGAGGAGGTATACCTCTAGTATAGTGTCCCAGGTAGGGCAGAGAGTGAGGAGAAACTACTGAATATACTGGAGGAGGAGTGGGATGAGTCGGTGAGGAGGAATGCTTTGGTGGACCCAGAGGTGGGATTGATAGAGTCACCCAGAGTATGGCAGAGGCAGTGGATGAGAAGAAGTAGCTATAGAAGACTCTGGAGGGGGTGGCAGCAGAGGAGCTGGGGGGAGAGGACTTCCAGATTATAGAAGAGAGGCATTGAGAAGAAATTCTTCATGGAGAGGAGGTGCTAAGGAAGGTTAGGAATGAGATCCTGGCAGTCCTCTTGGAATTGGTTGAATATCAAGTAGATGATCAGAGAGAGGAGGAACTTTGAGTAATTGCAAATAAGCAGGCAGCATTCTTGTGGAGATTGAGGAAGGAGTTGGAGAAGTGGAGAGTGGTCTGTGTGGACTATCAGGCAGAGATAGAAGTGGTGGATGGGGTGGAATGTCAAGAAATCTTGGAGGCATTAGATGCTCAGGCTGTAGTGAAAGGTGACTTGGAAGCAGAGCAGCACTTGGATCTGATTGAGGATGAGATGAGCATAGAATACTAGGCTGGGTTCTCAAATTCCAACATTATTCAATATGAACAGTACAACTTGTTGTGGAATGTGGACTTTTGGAGAGAGAAGCAAAACGTTTATTACTAATTCTTACACGCTTTTACGTGTCGCCATCAGTAATGTTTACATGATGACATAGTCAAGGAAGGCTGCGCCACCATATATATCGAGTTGTAACCTACATATTTCAATACTCCCGCTCAACGAGATATGCAAATTCCCAAACTGCAATACTAAGCTATAACTACTGCAAAATCTCGCTGTAATGTTCAGACCGCTATCTAGAAACCGAAAAACATTCGAATTGCCTGCTTAAAGCTCGAAAAATAGGTTGAAAAGTAGAGATGTGAACATTCGTAGATGAGCAATGTTGGTAGAAATCTGCAATGTAGCAATCAATGTTAAAGAAACTTGCTGTCATTCTATTATCCTATCTCATCTCGAATTGTCCTTAATTACCAGCGTAGAGTCCCGTAATACCCATTCCTTGCACGCATAAGTCAAACTTTGCCTTTGGAAGAGCTTTAGTTAATGAATCTGCCGTCATATATTCTGTTGGGGTGTATTCAAGGTGTATAGTGCCGTTTTCCATGCATTCACGTATGAAATGATGCTGTATGTCAATATGTTTCGTTCTGGCGTGATGTATAGGGTTCTTCGCCAAAGCAATCATTGATTGGTTATCTTGCTGGAGTAGCGTAGAGTGCCGTTGCTCGTATCCCAGCTCCTTTAACAGTTCTCGAAGCCAGATAGCCTCCTTTGTTGCCGTTGACAATGCTTGATATTCCGCTTGCATAGATGATGTTGCCACTGAAGGTTGCTTATGCATTTGTCACGAAATGGCTCTGTTGTTTACTTTAAAGATGTATCTAGTCGTAGACCTTCTGTCATCTAAGTCGCCGGCCCAATCGGCATCACAAGAACCGAATAGGCATATAGTACTCCCGCTTTGTCCATTATCACCGCCCAAACTGAGCGTATAGTCCGTGGTTCCTTTGATGTATCTGAAAATTCGCTTGATTGCCATCCAATGGCTATTGTCGTAGCATGAAGAATACTGTGCCGCTTTGTTTACTGCAAAAGAGATATCAGGTCTCATCCCTTGCATAAGATACATAAGGGATCCCACAGCTTGTTGATAGGGGATGTCGTTTCTCTCGGGCATAGTGTCAGACTTCTTTAGTTTCACGAATATCTCCATAGGTATCCCGACTGGTTTGCATTCACTCATCCCGAATCGCTCGAGAATATTTTGAATGTATGTGGCTTGTGTTAGGTGTATAGTGTGCTCGTGCCTATTACGTATAATCGATATTCCAAGGAGATAGGACGCTTCGCCTAAGTCTGTCATTTTGAATTCCTGGCGTAGTGTAGCCTTTACGTCGTTGATTTCACTTGCCGTTCCAACTAAAATAATATCGTCAACCCAAATTCCCAGGTATACCATTCCTGAGGATGTATGTCGGGTGTATATGCATGGATCGGCTTCACAACGCTTGAATCCGTTGTCTAGAAGATATCCATCGATTTTTCGATTCCACAACCTTACCACTTACTTGATTCCGTAGAGCCCTTTGCGTAATTTACATACGAGCTCATTTCTGTCATTGTCGTATAGTTCGTATCCTTGTGGTTGAAGAACGTATAGTTCGGTATCCACGTCTCCATTTAGAAAGGCTGTCTTAACATCTATTTGATGTATCTCATAGTCATACTTGGCTCCGATCGCAAGAAGTATTCTAAGCGAAGTCAACTTAAATACCGGGGAAAATGTCTCATCGTAGTCTATGCCGTAGCCTTGCGAGTACCCCTTTGCTACAAATCGAGCCTTATACCATTCTATGTTGCCGTTGCTATCGCGTTTAATTTTATACACCCATCGGGATCCTATGGCTTGTCGATTTGCTAGAAGAGGGACCAAGTCCCACGTGTCATTCTCAATGAGTGAGTTATACTCCTCGTCCATAGCCTTTTTCCACTCCTTTTTATCATTCGAATGAATGGCTTCATCATAGTGTGCTGGCTCACCAGTCGTTGCTATGTAAGCACATTCGCAGGCATAGTTCACGTGATGTTGTTTGCGACGAGATGACTTGGGTGGGTTCCAGTAATTTCCCAGATCCACTTGGACTTTGTTATACATCCCAGATTTGCACTTCTTCTTACCCTTCGGAAAGGTATCCTCTTCGTCATCCTCGTCCGTAATTTCCATTATCCTTGGTTCTTGCAACTTCATTTCTGTTTGAATGGGTTGCGTTTTCGCTGGCGTAGGTCCCAAGGATGTCTTTGGCGTAGATGTCGCTGGCTGTACCGTCGAATTCACCATCGGATTTGAGATAGGAATTTCCATATAAATTTCCTGCTTAGTCTCCTTGAACTGTACGTCACGTGAAATGATCATACGTCGTTTCTGCGGGTTCCAAAGTCTGTATCCCGCTCCATCATATCCAAGGAATATATGCTTATCTGCCTTAGGTTCGAACTTGCCTCGGTTGCCACCTTTGTCCAGAACGTATGCCTTGCTTCTGAATATGTGTAAGTGTGAAATGTCAGGCTTGGATCCATTCCATAATTCCTCAGGGGTAAGATTGCTGTTGTTCCTGAATTGCTTGCCAGGATCCTTGCTTAGAGCTCGAGAGAAACAACGATTTCGAATATATGCCGCCGTATTCACCGCTTCCGCCCAAAAGGACTTCGGTAAGCTGGCCATATTCATCATCGTTCTAGCCATTTCCACTACCATTCAATTGAATCGTTCCACCATGCCGTTTTGCTGAGGTGTATAAGGGGCTGTCGTAGAGTGCTGTATACCATTCTTCTTTAAGAAGTGTCTGAAACTTTGTTGACGTATTCTTTGCCGTTATCTGAGTGTAGGGTTCGTATTCTACATCCCGTCTCGTTCTCCACGGCTGCCTTGAATTTCCGGAATTTGTCGAATGCCTCATTTTTCCCCGCAATGAAATATACATAGACTTTGCATGTATAATCATCAATGAATGTAATAAAATACTTCTTCCCGGAGTGTGATGCCATTCGCATGGGGCCACAAATATCCGTATGAATCAAATCGAGAATGCCGGCCGCTTGCTTTGTTCGTTCCTGAAAAGGTTGCTGGGAAGCCTTGTTTGCCGCGCATCCATCGCAAAAGAAATCTGGTGGCATATAGTCTGGTAAACTGTACACGGACTTGCTCCTTATCATCCGTTCCAGACTTGTTTTACCGATATGTCCTAAGCGTTCATGCATTATATGCCAGAAATCCTCTCCTGTCGTAGTTGCAGAATATGCGGATGTAACACCACTCGGCGTGCTGTTAATTGCGTATAGATTCCCCTTTTTCAATGCGTACATTAACTTATTATTGTTCTTCAGATTGATTACTGTTATACCATTCGGGCATATATTTACTCCTCTGTCTCCGCGAGCCATCATCCGGCCTATTGAGAAGAGGTTCTTGCCTATATCTGGAACATATAGTACGTCCACGAAGGTGCCTGAAGGTTCATCAATGTTTCCATGTAGATGTATGCCTACGTTGCCTTTCCCTTGAGCATAAATGACATTATTGTCACCTAGCTTGATAGGTATGGGATGCTCGAACTTCTCATACATAGAGAACCACTCCCGGTGAGCCGTCATATGCTGTGTTGCGCCCGAATCCATGAGCCAGACCTCTTCGCTGCATGCATAAGCGCTGTTCAGCGTATAGCTTACATTTGTGCTGGCACCGACATTGACGTCACCATTTTTCGCTATCTGAAAAGTGTTTTGTTGACCAGGATTTGTAGATGTTGAACTGGTGGAACTGGCGGTTGGTTCCAAATTTCCTCCTATTTCAATGGTTTCTGCATATGGATAGGTCACCGCTTCTACGAAGAATAGACCTCCACCACCGCTGTTTTCGTTGTTGGCATCCATCGTGTTTGTCTGCTGTTGTCCTTGCTGTTGGCCACCCTTTTCCTTCTTCTTGTGGTTGCAGTCCTGCTCACGATGTCCATGCTTATTACAGTAAAAACATTTACTGTCGAATTTCTCGCGTTGCTGGCCTCGACCTTTGTTCGGCTTGCCTTTGCCTCGTCCACGTGCTCCGCCATAGAATGCTTTCTCGTCGTATTCCTCGTTGGCGTTATTGCTGCCTAGCCTTGTTTCCTCGTTTAAAAGGCTTGTGACGACGTGCTTATAATCTAATAATCTGCCGGATTCCCTCATAGCAGTGACAACTACGTTGTACGTTTCGGGAAGGCCTCGTATAAGAGCCAGGACCTTGTCTTCATTCTTGATGGTGTCCGCCAGCATAGATGTAAGGGAGTTCACTTGATTTGCCAGCTTGTCGACTTGATTGGCGTAGTCCCGGATGCTCTCCTTGGACTTAATTCGAAGATTGAATAGTTGTGCCTTTAAGTGGAATCTGTTTGACACGGATGCCTGTTGATGGTGATTGCATAAAATCTCCCAGGCTTCATTCGCCATTATAGCATTGATTACCAGCTTCATTTGCACGTTCGAAAGGGTGAATGTAATCTCCCTTAGCGCTTTACGATCTTTCGCGGCGTCGTATGTTGTTACTTGCGCCTGTGGCTTCCAGTAGTCCTCCAAACCGCATTCTTCAAGGAGATTCTTCATATGATACGCCCATATGGCATAGTCCTTACTGTCAAAGACAGGAATCGTCCTCTTTACCATTGATATTGGCACCACTGCCAGAATGTTCATCGTCATGGAAGCGAAACCCGTTCCAGCTGTGTTTGTGTTACCAGAACTTGGTGGCGCGCTACTAGCACTGCTTGAACTAGTAGCCATTGTATAGTGTAATGTAGCATATGTGTAAGAGGGGTATATAGCCGCTAACTGGGACTTATAATCTGTTGTGGAATGTGGACTTTTGGAGAGAGAAGCAAAACGTTTATTACTAATTCTTATGTGCTTTTATGCATCACCATCAGTGATGTTTACATGATGACATAGTCAAGGAAGGCTGCGCCACCATATATATCGAGTTGTAACCTACATATTTCAATACAACTAGAATATTCTCTTTGAACATGAATGGGTTGAGGGGAGTGGCTCAGCAAAAGTACATATTTGGTTAGCTAAAGGGTTTGGACACAGATCTCTTCTTACTGCAGGATGTATGTTATGAGGTAGATGTGGACTTCCAGGATTGGACTAGGGAATGGGGGGGGGCAGTGGTATGGACTGAGCAGGTGGGTATCCTAGTTTGAAAGAGAATGTGGGACATTGGAGATATTGGACACTGGGGGAGTTAGTTGGTATAGAGAGTATAGAGGAGGTCTGAATAGAACCTGTTGATAGTTGGGTCTTGTTATTACCCAGTGGAGAGGGGGGAACAGGTAGATTGGATCAGAAATTTGAAAGAGGCTGGTATAATGGGTGAGATAGGGATTGACTACCTGGAAGGTGACTTCAACATGGTATGGGATAATGGATGGACAAGACAGATAGTGGGAGAGAAATGAGGAGCAGAAGTGGCAGGTTGGATGATTGGATGGAGATAGAAAGGTTGAGTTCTTTGATTGATTTGGAGAGATGGTTTTGGGGATATTGTTGAATTTATACTCACTGGGCAGCAGGGCTGGGATCCAGGATCAACTGGATATTGATGGCAGAGTGCTGGGGAGCAGATGTCTGGGCTATGCTGGAGGTGGTTTGGTGTCCATGGTCAGATTACTGGGGTATGTTAGGGGGGGGGAGGTTTGGGGGAAGTGGGGATGGGTCTGGACATTGGTGACTGAATTCCTCTTTATTAGAGGATGGTACTTTATAGACTGATTGGGAGGAGGAGGTTATTGGGAAAATTAGTAGGTGGTGGGAACAGGGCCTGGTAATTGAGATTGCTAGAGGAGGCTGAAAGCAAGTGCTCAGAGGTACTGAAGGGAAGCAGGAAAAGGAAGGAGTGTTCAGTGGCAGTAGAGAGTGCTATGGCCTTCACAGAGATTGGTGGCACTCCTGGGGAGATGGGTGGGGGTGCTAGAGGATTGGGAGACAGTTGACTGGCATATTGTGTGGATTCAAAAGGAAGTTGAGAAGCTTAAGGAAGTGATACAGATAGAGGAAGAGGTTAAGCTAAAAGAGATGGTGGTAAGGTTGAGGTGGCAAGGGTTGGAGGAGGGAGAGAGACCCACTAGGTTTTTATCACAGTTGCTACAAGTATGGAGAACTAAACAGCAGTGGGATGGACTATTGGATGAGAATGGAGTGATGGTGGTGGGGACTCTGGTGATTCTGGAGTTGCTAAGGATCTATTGGGAGGATTTATGGAGTGAGAAAGAAGGGGGTGAGGATGCCTTGAACATTGAAAGACAGTTGGAGGATTGGCATCTGGACCCAGCAATGGGTCTGGGGACTCTGGGAGACTCAGTGTGGGGGGAGAAAATCTGCAAGGTCTTGGCTTCAACAAGTAAGGGATAGCTCTGGGAGAGAATAGACTTCTCTGAGATTTTGAAAGAAGATGGCTGGGGTGGCAGAGGTATTGGAGGAGATGATGGAGATGTATAGTGAGATTCTTCAGTCTGGAACTTGGATTGGAGGCCAGCACCTGGGGCTGGTCTCTCTGCTCTATAAGGATAAGGGGAGAAGGGAAGATTGGAAGAACTGGTGACTGATCATGCTCCTCAACATGGACTGCAAACTAGTGACAAAGGTCTTGGTGACTAGACTACAGAGGGTCACTCAGCAAGTACTGAGAATAGAGCAAAGAGGGTTTGTTGGTAGTTGGTTGATCCATGATAGGACAGTCTGGGTCTATGGAGTGATTGAAGGGGCTCAGGCTGCTGGGATTGATAGCAGATTGGTGTTTCTGGATCAGGAGAAGGCATACAACAGAGTGAGAAGGGTCTGGCTGAAGGGTGTGCTGAAATGGATTGATATTCCCTTAGGGTTCAGGAGGTCATTGATCAGTCTTTTGGAAAACAGTCAGGTAGTATTAGTAGTCAATGGACACAGGGGGGTAACCCTTTCTCTTGGTCATGGAGTGCCACAAGGAGACCCATCTTATATGCCCTTTTCTTAGAGCCCCTATTGGACAGAATTAGGTGCTGAATTGGGGGTTTGAACATTCTAGAGATTAATTGGAAAGTGGGAGCCTTTGCAGATGATATAGTGGTTGGACTAAATTCATTAGCAGATGTGAAGGAATTAAAGAGAT
>RBNI01003710.1:0-15334 GCA_003990745.1 Jimgerdemannia flammicorona
TTTAATGGACTCATGTCCTGCGGATTTTTATTGGAAGGGAACCTAGACTATATAGACCAAAACTCTCCCCCACCACCCACCAAGCACTGCCCCCCCATTAACCTAGGCTAGCTATTGTCCAGCAGCTCAACCATACCAGGCGCAGCAGGGCCTATGTTGGCCCACATCTCATTCTGCGCACTATGCTCTCCCTACTACCAGGGGAACCCAACCATATGCTAATGACCGAAAGCACATGCCCGAGAACCCAACGTATATACAAGGCCATGCCCGAGCCAAATAGAATAGCCCCTGCCACCCCAAAGAGAATGACAGACAAAGAAAAACCCTCATCAAAGCACAACACAGTGGGTAGGGCCTGGTTCTCCCAGTTGAGGTGAGTAAAGGACTTACACATGAGGCGGGAGAAAACCCCCAATACCCCACTACTCAAGCCTGCAGGCCTCGATCACGTTGCCATGTCAGCTCCCGGTTCTAGTTGAGTGCAGCCAAGACATCTGAAATGGGTAGCCTTAGGCCCTCCGACCCCCCCTGATGACTGGGGCCTCACCCCGCTACCCGCCAAAAGAAGCCGAGAGTGTCACCTACTACCTAATCATGCCATACCAATCAAAAGGTCCGCCCCAGCCCCGACAACCGCCCCCAGCCTGGCACCCTACTGATCCACCGTAATCGCCCTTTCTCCTATCTGTGACAGCCATCTCCCCTCCCATCCCAACTCCACCCAAAAAGCAGTCACCTACACCAGTGCTGCGCTCACTGGGAAGCTCGTCAAAGCTCAGAGGGCCTCACCACAGGCACCGAATAACCTGCAGGTAACCTACACTGGCACTTGATGCCCAAGGTCGGCTGACACCCTACGTAGTCCATGACATACCAGAGACAACACCTTGTTGACAACGGCAAAAGGAAGAAAGCGCTGCACCAAAACGGGTATACCCCAGACGCAGCTGAAGGCACCAGAATCCGAGAAAAAGTGGAGGAAGCACCGATCTGATACTGATAAAGGGGCAACTCATCACCATTGCCCTCCTCCCACCATACCCCTATAGGTACAGCAAACCAACCTGAGGTAGAGGGAGTAATAATAGGAGAAAGGGGACTTGAAAGGTCGCCTACCAAACCTTGTGACTAGTAAGGTAGCAGAGAAAGGGACAAATTAGAGTAGTTATAATTCAAACTGATTTAAATTGATCATATAATAAATTTAAATTAATTGTGATTAGTTTGAATTAGTCATATATATTTTTTTTTTTTATAGTTACTTAGACTTTAATATTTATTATTGAATCCTTCTAACTCTTAATATAATACTGGTCTTTCTCCTTTCTGGTTACTCTATGGTTAAGATCCCAAGACCCCTGTAAGTCTATTCTCTTTTAAGAAAAGTAGTCAAATACAAGTCCTTACTACCAAGAGCCTTATAGATAAAATGGACAAACTACTCAAGATTGTCACCATGAATTTTCAGAAGACTCAACAGCATCAAGTCAAGTATGCTGACAAGAAATGCTATAATATTACTTATACTATTAGAGATCAAGTCCTACTGTCTACTGAGAACCTCAAGATATAATCTCAAGTCAACCACTTATTGAACAAGTTCCAATCCAAGTATATTGGACCTTTTGAGATTACTGAATAAGTCTCTACATCCTCCTACTATCTCAAGCTACCTTAAATCATAAGAGTACACTCAGTCTTTCATGTATCATATCTCAAGATCTGGAACCAGTTACTACTCTATCCTGGTTGAATTCCTAAGCCATCTATTCCTGTGATTATTGAAAACTATATTGAGTACAAAGCTGAGAAAATCCTTTACAAACAAATCCACTACTGCTATTCTGAATACCTAGTTAAGTGGATGGGCTACTCTGAATATGATGCTACCTGGGAACTACTGGTCAATCTCAAGAACTCTCAAGATCTAGTTCAAGACTTTGAGGTAAAATACATTATCCAATCTCTATAGTGACTTCTTTGGATTGTTGACAATCTATAGTAATGACCAGTATCTTATATATCAGAAGTTTACTTTGGGACTCCAGAACTAGCAGAATATTTAATGAACAAGAAGTCTACTGAAATAAAGCTACTAGCTGGGTTCAAACCTCTCTTAGTTGGTTAGTCTGATAATAGGCCCTCTGCTCTATATAAGAATGACTAATTCCTATCAATGTGCTAATACAAGTTTGAGAAATTTTGGTTAAGTATATCTAGTCTTGTATTATCTAAGAACTCAACAAGGATATTGATTCTTAAAGAGAGAGAGATATAACAATTTCACAGTCATATTTAGTCTTAGTATATTTTTGCATCTTTTAGTTAGCTTTTTTTATTATTTTTTGAATATTCTACTATATTCTGCCATCTTCTACTTACTTAGAAACCTTCTCTTGGCACCCAGACACTACTAGAATACTTTTATCTTTTCTTGGTACTAAGTATCTTATCTTAGCTAGTCATAGAACCTTTCAGAATATTGTAGAATCATATTAGTCAGCTTTGCCAAGAACCTATTTCTTGGTATTTCTCTTTCTTTCCAAGATCCTTCAGGATCTTTCTTTCAGATTATATATAAATATTCTTATTCTCTACCTGAATAAAGCTCAGAATACTTTCTCTCAGAAATCCTTCAAGAATACTTAAATCTTTAAGTATCTCTTTGAGCTACTTTAGATCAACTAGAACTTCTATATTAAGTTACTTTCTCTTAAAGAAACTAGAACTATTATAAGTTATTATATTTCAAAAAAATAAGATTCAAATTAGACCTTCAATTTAATTCAAATTCAATTTGATTTGAACTTGATTCAAATTAAAAAATCTCCAATTAAATTCAATTTAAATGACTCTTAATTTGATTTGACTTGAATTGATTCAATTTATTTAGAAGTACTACTATTAGGCTATGAGCCACAAATCCTAATCCAACTCTCTTTGGCATTCTACTTCAGTACTAATATCAAAGTCTATCAGCAGAAAACCACCTAATAGTAATCTATCCTAATGTCTCTTTATTAGACCCTAGTCTATCTCTCCCTTAGTATCCCTTGAATTGATTATACAATGAATTCAAATCAGTTCAAATCAGAAATAGTTATAGTTTAAATTAGTTCAAACTGACTTATTTGGAGCAATATATAGGTTAGCTTGTTCTAAGTTTCTTGAATATAGACTATATTTCAAAATTTATTCAGTAGAAAGGTCTTGAATTCTGAACCTAAATTATAGTTATTCTATTCTGATCAGTTATTAGTAGTACTTCAAACAAGCTGATCTGGATCAGATTTAATTTGAATTGAATATTGTTTTGATTTCTAAATTAGACAATTAAATATTTATATCAATAACTTAATATATAATTATTCAATTTTAATAATTATAGTATCATTTGAAAGTTCTTAATAAAGTCTTTCTAATAATATCAAAGATATTAAAATTAGATTATATATTGCCAAGCTATTAAAGAAAACATTCTTTTGAAGAAATTTTCAAAATTGACAAGTTAGATAATTTTCAAAATCAGCAAGGCAGATGTTTTCTTTGATACATAACTTAGCAAATATATGATTCAATTTCAATATTCTTAGTATCATTAGAAAGGCTTTATTAAGGACTTTAAAATGACACTATGATTATCAAAATTGGATAATTCTAAATCAAGTTATTGATGTAAATATTTAATTGTCTAATTTGGAAATCAAAACAATATTTAATTTAAATCAATCTGAATCTAATCCAGATTAAATTGACTTGTTTGGAGTACTAGTTGTTAATTGAATCTGACTATAGACTTAGGGTCTGTTTTTTTAAGTTACAGGGTATTCTTCTAAGATATATTAGAACTCAGCTGCTGTTTCTGTGAAAAACATTATAACCATCTCCATCTATATATTGGAATAATATATAACTCAATATATCAATATGTAATCTTATATCATTTTATCAGTTTTACATTATTCATCAAGTAATATATAAATATACAACCTATGCAACTTTAATAAAATTGCTCTCTTCTTTTATTCATCATAATAAATGTTATGAGTCCTAGATAACTTAAGGTGGTAAGCTCAGTTAGTAGCTGTAATTTCTATCAAATATTCACTACAAAGATTATAAGCAGATATGTAATTACGTTACGAATACTCGAGATATTCACAGTGACGTAGGCACATGAAGGTGTTCAGGCTTTTTGACTAAGTCGACGACGGCCGCCCTTGAGAGATGAAGGCTGGGAAGCTTTCGAGTTTTGCAAGCAGGATAGTGGTCGGTAATCAGCTTGATCCGGAATGTGCGGCCTGAGCTTGCATTGTCAACAGGTCGAAATTACACAAATATACCAAGGAAATAACCAAAACCTGAGCGCTATTTGCCATTGAGACCCAAGAAAGTACCTCATTTAACCAGCTCGGCCCTTGAGGTCGTGAGGTCGGCGTTGAAGTTGTCTCATTTGACGTTCTCGGTAAAGGGGTTCCGAATCGAAAGTCAAAAAAAAAAAAAAAAAAAAAAAAAAAAAAAAAAAAAAAAAAAAAAAAAAAAAGAATCTAACGGTTTCCCCACATTAGGCATGGTTTCAGTTAACGACGCATTTTTACCTTTATTGTATGGCGACACATTCTGATTGTATTAATATACGGAAGAACGGAAGAGGAAGAATGCGGCAGTGAGTAAATGCACGTGATGACGACCCCAAAATTCGGGCACAACTCGGCAGTGCCCGATTATTTTTAGCCACGTTACTATAGCACAATAGTAAGTTCAACATGTGACACTGAATTTTTAAAACGTCCTGCACACTGTGTGCCTTTTTTTTTTTTTTTTTTTTCCCAAGTTGTAAGTGTGCCTTCTGTCTCCCTTCTTGATTCATAGTTATTCACTTTATTCCAGTATATAATGTGTTTGACCTTGACTGAACTATTGATCTTATAATATATACAATAAGCACTTCTTTTACAATGACTCCTCCTATTCTATAACACCCTATGGCTATCTATCTCATCAATAGACCACAGTATAATACTTGTGTTTACTTCTCATTTAATAAAATATAAATATAAAAATATAATATTATAATATAATATATTACTCAGATTGATATATATATTTAGTTTAAAGTAATCACTAAGAGAGTTATGAAAATAGCAGCTTACTCAATATTAGTATTTTTAATTCTCTTTGAGTTACTCTAATAATTTATTAAATACTAAATAATATAGCTACTTCTCTCTTAGCTTCTATTTAAACTAAACTTTAAATCTACTTTTAATAAAAATTACTAAAATTTTATCTATTATTTAACTATAGATAGTATAATGGTTTAATATATTTTATAAAAAATATAATAATAAGAAATTAGATAATATAAATAAAATAATAATAGTAATATATATGTATATATAATTAATAGTTATCAGATCTAATAATATTTTATTTTCTTTAATTGAGATACTATAGTAAAAGTTTTATTACTGATTAATTTTTATACTAAATAAAAGCTTAAATATCTTTCAAAAATATTAACTAAAGAAATTTTTCTAATATAAAATTAATACTATATTTTTATTATTAAATTTAATTATCTTATAAAAAACTTCTAAAATATTGATTAAATATTTAGTCTATAGTTAAGTTTTAGAATATATTATTAAAAAATTACAACAAATATAAAAGAATATATTAATAAGCTTATAAGTTACTAAAGCTATAGATTTTAGTTTATTATAATAAATTTTATAATATATTATTAATATTATACTTGATTTTGAGTATTTTGTTATAGATTTTTCAACTATTACTATTTTTTGGTTTATATATATTTCAGATTAATCATATATTAGATACATATGATCATTACTCTTTGAATCCTTCAGAAGAAATTTCAAACAGTTGTTCTATATTAAAAAAACAGTTTCAGAATTATTAAGCCATCATTAGTGGTAATATTATTTGGTTACTTTGAATAAGTTTGTAAGGTGTGAATTGATTGTAATGGCGTTTCTTACAGGGGCTGATGAACAATTAAATACACAAGTTGCAATACTGTGGTGACGCTTTGTATCTGGATTTTACGGGTTGTCAAGAACATACAAAATATATTATACAATAGCGATGCTATTATCACAGCCCACTGAGGCGAAGCCCACTTACACCACGAACTGTCATTTCACAGCTCAGCCAAACTATGTGGCGCATAGAAATAGTTCCGCCCGAATATGACAAAGCGGTGGCAAAAAACAGCTCAGCAAAACATGTGGCGCACCGCGAAGCCACTTTGTCATTCTCGTCTTGATAAAGATCTAAAAATAAACCGACCGCCGAGTTTGAAACAAGGGACTAACTATAATTAGATTGATGCAGATATTGTAGAGCTGGAGGAATCTATTTTTAAAGAAAAGTTAAGAGAGATGGAGTAATTTCAAATGTAGTAATAATAGTTTTAGTTAAAAAATTCATTTCATTATTTTTTTATTTGAGAAACTTGCATCAAAACTAGTAATTTACTGCAAAAGTAGCCAGGCCGATATGACAGAAGGCGGGTTGAACTGGATTCTGCTGCCTCGGCAATCGCGGACACGTAGCAAAAGAGCTTCCATGAGAAAGGGGGTTTTGTCCATGGTGTCGCTTGCAATAATTGTTTTTCGTATTTACGGCTAGACTATGATTGATGGCTGTCGTCGTTCACTTGCTCCGTCATCCTGCATATTCAATATAGGCTCACGGATAAGTTCACCGGCCTTGCTCGGTATCTTGGTAATTTTGATTGCAGACGAGCAACCTTGTTACAATTTATTTGATTTATTTTATTTCAGAAGCGACGATTGCGTATGCCATGCCGCATATAAATTATTTTTCTCTCAAACTGGAAGAGGGTGTTGACCCGTCTGTACAGCATGAAGCCAGTGGGAATCACATGTGATAACATGCAATAATGTTTATCGGGAGTTCCAGGTCGTGATACTAAACTACAACTTGCCGCGCGCGCACAGGTTTGTCGGCTGTTGGATATGATCCCGCACGGAGATCGAAAAGAGGATATCACGCAAGGTTACCCGCCGACGACGATTCATCTGCAAACCATCGTCGATATACGCAGAAATCACGGGACCGAATGGAGGCGGATGCCGCTTGGCGCGGAGACGGATCGACTGAGCCGACCGACCGGCCTCGGCGCTGACTTTGTCGGTAGATCCATTAGCTCGTTGATAATTTTGGCAAGCCCCTCTTCGGACTCTTGATTATTTGCAACAAAGGGATTGCCATATCGGCCGGAGCTAAGAGAGTGGGTGCTGCGTCCACGCTCGTCAGATGTGGGGTCATGTGTGGATTCGTGCTCGTCATGTGTGCCGTCACGCAGTTCGTGGCTACGATCGACGTCGTTTCCAGGTTCGATATCGGCGGCAGCAGCCGTCACGATCTTGGAACGCCCATTGTTTCTCGCCCAGCAAAGGAAAGCGATGACAATGATGAACAAGACGGCGCCGCCGACGGCTCCACCGATGATGGCTCCGAGCGGGAGACCGTTGTGTTCGAGGCCGGCTGAACAGTCGGACGAGCAGGGTGGTGTGAAGGCCTCGTAGTTCGAGCTACCGTTGGAGCTTGCCGGCAGGCGCCAACGGTTAGTGGTAAGGTCGAAGGAGGCGAAGGTAGAGTTGGCGGCGTTGTACATAATGAGAACGGGTGTAGAACTGATGCTGGTGGGCAGGGCGACCAAGGTGGAAGCGTAGAAGTCGACAGTTCCGGCAGCGGAGGAGGGGAATGGGAAAGCTGTCGTACATGACATGGTCTGTGTGTCAAAGATGATGATGCTATTCGTGGTGTAGCTGAAGAAGCCGATCTTCTGGGCGGCAATGGCGACGGCCTGCCCCTGTCCCTGGGGTATCGGTGCCGCGGTTGTCTGTGAGTCGCTAGGTCGGAAGATCACTGGCTTGAGGCTTAGGACAGCGGTGCTAGTCGGGTTCGCGAATAGTGGCGCCAAGTTCACTGAGAAGACAGTGGGGTTGCCGAAAAGGTAGACGATATTGGCTTGAACGATCATGCTGGTAAATGTGCCCGAGATCTGGGCGCCAACGCTGATAGTTATCGATATCGGGGGGATGTTCGGTTGGGCGAGGTTGTAGAAGCACCATGTCATCACTCCTATGCTTGCCGATGTTGTCTCATCGTACAAAATCAACCATACAGTGCTGTTGGGTGCTTGGGTGGTGGCGGCCAAGTATAGTCCGGTAGTAATGGGGATTGTAAGGGGTGCCACCCAAGCCGCGCTGTTGAGATCGAAAACGCTGATTCCAATCCCTATAATGTGTACGATGGAGGATATTAGTCAATGATAAGTGCCTTTGTTTTCTGTTATCTTCTTGGACCTTTTCCCATAGAAACCCGATGGTTTTATCCGGTCCGAATCGGGTCCTTACCAAGGGAGGATGGGACAAAACGCAGTAGTATTGAATGGCAGTACCTCCGTGATCGCTCAGTGGCCATACAATATCTCCTCCGACGATGTAGATATAGTTCAAGGCTGAGACGCACACGCCTGAGATGGAGACATTACGTTTGGTATTCATGGGGGATAGGGTCGCATTGAGGGATGCGAGGTCGACGATAGTGGTGCTGAAGTCGACTGTATTGCCTCCGAGCAAGTATGCTTGGCCACTCCGGTCGTTCATGCCTATGCAAGGGTGCGTGACTAGCTTTCCTGCGAATACGGTGGAGATGAAGGCACATAACAACAGGAGAATCGATCTTGCTGTCATTATCGGCGTTTGTTGGAACGAAAGTGAGAGAAGTGATGGGCAACAAAATCTTCAAATCGCCAGCAGTGCGAGTAACTCAGCCGAGCTCGATATCGCTTTTCCGGGGAAAGGACCGAAAAAATTGTAAACATTTACATCTTCGTGCATGTTTATTATCGAAAGCGTGTTGGCTGAAGCTCAGATGATCTAGTGTCCTGAGTTACATACCCAGGAATTCGGGACGGTGGCGCGTTACTAATTTCGCCCTATGTTGGGGGTCACAAATACATCTAGGCCGTTGCCGAGTCGTTGGTCTATTTCTCAAGTTCGCACGGTGGGATCCGAAGAGAGACCATTTCTCCAATTTCGTTAATCCAACCCTTGCGCATGAAATTTTTTACGTTACACCCGCCGTCTCACGCTGCGCATCCTTCGAGGGACCCGAGTAGCCCCATGACTGCAAGTTTCCCGCCGATCTGTGATTTGACCTCTCGTATCAACATGAAAAGTCAACAAGTACAAAGTACAATGTAATGGTGAATGAGACCACTGGCCCATCCCCAGTCTCAAAAAAGCTGGCTCCGACTATTCTTTTTCGAGCCAACTATCTGCTGATCTGCGTTATCTATTTGCAGCGGTTGATCTGCTCTGCACTATCATGCAGGTAACCCTGCTCGTTTGTTTGTATCGGTAGCGTCGGCTTTGCGGAAATGGATGTGTTTTTTGTTTTTTGTTTTTGTTTTTTTTTTTGAGGGTGGAGAGTCGCCTTGTCACTCCTTAGTGGCGCAGCGATAGCCTGGTTCAACGTGGCGCAACATACTTTTCTGTCACCCTCGAATATTATATTTTCCCTTCATCTCACGGCCAGGCGCTCCTTTGTCCGCGACATGATATCATGCTCACATTGCTTTGATTTTTATTTATGGACTTTCTCAGTATACACGTCTCCTAACTGCACCGATCAACGAGCCGACCTTGTTGCGCTTTGCTTCCCTCCACGTCAATGTGGATCTACTTTTCTCTTTTTTTTTTTTTATAGTCGTGGATCTACTTTTCTCCGTAGGTGTGTCGTCCGTGCGGCCGTGCACACGTGGCAAATAAGGGTGATCTCACTGCCCTGGCCGGTTTGGGCGTCGGAGACCGGACCCCATACTTTGGCGCAATTTACGACACCCCACTTTACCCCCTACACTTACAGAAAGCACCATGGCCGACACTCTTGCCAATAAGCTCGATGGCCTCTCTCTTGATCAGCTAGCCCCTTCCTCGACCACAACTGATAACGCCACCGACGACTCCACTGCTCATAACGCAGGGAGGAAGTTCCTCAAGATTGATTTGCACACGTACGTGTCCAGTGGATTGTGTTTAGTTCTTGTATGTTTTGCGTACGGGGGTTTTGAGTACTGTTGAATACAACGTCGATTCTGCGACACATGCTTGATTGTTGCTACGAAACTCACACAGAGTGTCCCATCGTCGTAGCAGTTAAGGCTGACTTAATGATCTACATTCTGTTCCACAACTCCAACGCTTTCACAATTCTACGTATTAGTCATATTCTTCCAAAGCACTGGCCGAACCTCGAGAAGAAGTACGGCTATGGCGGGTGGGTGCAGATGGAGCATCACGAGCCGGTGAGTCGCCCAAGGGTCGGGAATGCAAGCGGAGCTTATTACGGTACTGGAACATCTTACCAATTTTCCACTCCCACGGTTTGCTGCACGATGGCATTCAGGGTAAGGCGCGCATGATGATGAATGGCAAGAACTTCCGCACGGTCGAGTGTAACTGCTGGTCGTCCCAGCAGAGGATCAAGGAGATGATCTCGACGGAGGTCGACGTTCAGGTTGGTTTTGTTACTGCGCCCTCCTCTCTTACTCCCATTTGCGTCCTTGTCTATGAAATATTTGTCTTTACACATTCAACACACTCAAATGCACCCCATATCGTCTCCTCAACAGGTGCTCTCCACCGTCCCCGTCATGTTCAACTACGCCGCTAAACCCGAACACACTCTCGATTTGGCGCGCTACCTTAACGACCACATTGCACAGGTCTGCGCCGAGAATCCCAAGCGCTTCGTCGGCCTCGGCACCCTTCCCATGCAAGCACCCGAGCTGGCTGTCCAGGAGCTCAGACGCTGTGTGAACGAGCTTGGTCTTTCCGGCATTCAGATCGGGAGCCATGTCAACGACTGGAACCTCGATGCTCCGGAACTCGACTTAGTCTGGGAGGTATGGTTTTTTTTTTTTGTTGTTGTTGTGAAAAGGAGGGATTTATTAAGGGCTTGGAAGTGAAAGATATGGCGTGGGCACTCCGTCGTTGTGAAATGTATGCAATGGATTACCGTGATAGATTCTCTTTTTGCTTTGGCCCATATCGTCATTTCTTTCAATATCATAGGCGGCTGAGGAGCTCGGCGTCGCGATCTTCGTGCATCCTTGGGACATGGATAATAAGGGCAGGATGGAGAAGTATTGGTTTCCCTGGTACGTCTGACTGGCATCCCGTTTGAGCGCATCGTTTTTTTTTTTTGCTTAGGAACACAGTATTTGCGCATATGAGCATCCATCATTTTTACCTTCGTAACCTCGATTTTTGCATATTTCCTATACCATCATAAATATCACATGATCCCTCTGCATCCACCAGGCTTATTGGCATGGTATGAAACTTACAAATATTTGCTATTCTCCAAAACCCATCCACTATAATTTTAACATTGCTATCCCGACCATCCATCCCCACACAGCCCTGTGAGACCACCGTGGCCATTTGCTCCATGGTTTTTGGTGGCGTCTTTGAGCGCTATCCCGACCTCAAGGTGTGCTTCGCCCACGGCGGCGGCTCCTTCCCGGGTACCATTGGCCGCATTGAGCACGGATTCAACGTCAGGCCTGACCTGTGCGCTATCAGGACCAAGCAGAGCCCGTTGTGAGTGTTGTTGGTGGGAGTTGTAGTGCACGATGGTGAACTGAGTAATGGAATCCTAGTGGCACGAACATTGTTTGGGACTCCCCGTCATACAATGCTTGGTAAAAATATATTTGGCTGATCAAACCCTCATTCCCTTCACAACCCCGCACCCAGAACCTATCTCGATCGCATCCATGTCGACTCGCTCGTCCACGATGAGGATACGCTACAGTTCCTGATCAAAAAGGTCGGCATCGACCACATTATGCTCGGCTCCGACTACCCCTTCCCGCTCGGTGAGCACCACCCGGGCAAAATGATCGAGGAGTGCGAGTGGCTGACCGACGACCAGAAGGTCAAGCTACTCAGCGGGAATGTGCTCAAATTCTTGGGGATTGAGAAGAGGGAATTTTGAGTGACTGGTAGTGGGGCCAGGGCCGCGACAGGGTGGACGTCAAGCGTGTTGGGGGGTGATTGGGATGGCAGATATGGGTTAGAGCGAGCTTTGTAGGATATCCTCCAAAGATTCGTTTATACATAGTCGTTGACATACCTGAATTTGCACATATCGGGCACCATCGAACTTTATAACGCTGCCTCTGCCGATGGCGTCCCTTTGTCGTAATAACTCCAGCGAAACGTTATCCGAATTCCGAGAAGCTTGTATATTTTGCTCGACTAATAAACTTTATTTATAGTTAGTTTCTTTCTTCCCGTACTTTATGATGGATTAGCGAAAGGACAGGCCCTCTTTCTCATCCGATACGAAGATCTCATTCTTCGCCTCCGTCCAGTTCTAACATGCCTATACTCGATCGGCACCCTCTGCAAGACAGATGGTGGGGCCGAAGAATGTTGTGAAACCCGAGGACATTATCGACAAGCCATTATACGAAAAGAAAAACGAAAGGCCAAAAGAATACTGAGTCTAGAAAATGGGTAAGAGAGGACCTTATGGACATCTCCAAAGAATAGAACGCACAGCTGCCAGTTCAGGATCAGAATCATGACCGTTGTAACTACAATGTGGAAATTGAAAGTGCTGGGTATATGGACTAAAAGTCCTTCTGGATTTGGACCATCAAGCCTAGCGGCGATGTGAATTAATAAGAGAAATTGGCTCATTCATTTAAGTTGCAAACAAAAGAGAAGTTGAGGTATCTGGTCGAATGTACAAATTTCACTGAGTGTGTTTGCAATCATTGGAAAAATGCGATCTCGTTCATGGAGTGTCATCGATGCAATCTTTACCAATGCGAACAACAAGACCTGATATGCCTGCATGCGAAAAGAAATCTATGTCATAAAACACATGGAATAAAACGCCACCTAAACAAAAAGTTGGACCAAAGGGCTACATCCGCTGCGTGTTCCAAAACCATTCATTGCATCATACCACCAACAAAGTTTGCATTAAATTCCTCTCGCCAATTGCGCTCCCCCCCCCCAGTCAGTTTGGAACCACGGGCATTCTCTGATCCTCTAACAGCAAATCCAGCTCCTCTTTCCCCATCACGGCGTCCTCGTCCTCGTCTGTCTCGCTCTCCTCAGCGAAGTCCTCGTCCTCATCGGAATCATACTCCTCACCCACAAGGATCGCCCCGTCGATCACGATCGTGCCGTTGACGACGATGTCTCGTCCGATTTTCACCTTCCCGTGGATCTTTACAGTGCCTGGAATGGTCATCCTCGACGAAACGCAGTCGTCGTCGTCGTCGTCGTCGTCGACGTCGTCGTCGTCGTCGTCATCGTCGTCGGTTTGGGCATGGATGGCAATGTCTTCCGAGTACGACGCGGGTTTGGGCGAGCAGGGGGCAGCTATGGGCGAGCAGGGAGCGGCTATGGGTTGGCAGATGGGCAGGTAGGGGGCGGTTATGGGCGGGCAGGAAGCGTCCATGGGTGAGGGGGGTGCAATGGGTGAACAAGGGGCGGCAATGGTAGTTATGAGCGAGCCGGGGTCGGCAGTCTTAGGCGGACAGACGAACGATTGTTCTAGCCCGCGCGCAGGGCTGTCGTGGTTGGACGGATAGAGTTGCTGACTTGGGGTCGTGGGTTGCGGGGAGGACATTTGTTTGAGCGGTCTGTGTGTATGGCTATTGCGTGGGGTTGGTGTGGCTCCGGGACAAAGAAGGGTGAAGATAAAACGAAATTGCCCCCCAAGACATCAACGGTGATGTCACTTTGGGCTGATGACTCTGGATCATCTACATGCTTCAAGAACCACTCTTTGTGTTGCAAGCCCTTTGTAAATGCACAAAGCATCTCCACCATAGTAATCCATTACAGCGAACGTTCATTCTTTTTCTTTGTTTTATTTTTCGACGATCTTCCGTCGAGCCTGTAGAACAACCCCAAAATCGCATTCCTTCTACGTTGATGTAATCCCTTCATTTCTGTACATGGATTGTATTATGCTTTCCCACGATATTCTGCGCATATAATGGGAAAAAAATGATTGGTTTATATCTGCATTTTCGTTTGCTTCTGGGATTTTAAAAGTTACGCCTATCAAAAGCTCATGTGCTAACAGCGTCACTTAAAGCAAATTCCCTATGCAGAAGCGGAACATCCTGTTGTCGTTTTCCCACGGAAATAAAGGGGGCAGGGAACACAATTCATATACATTGAAACACACTAATCAGCCACGAGCTTGATGCCTTCGATCGAGCTTCGCACCTGCACATCCTTCCGAGTTGCGGAATGCAAATCCTCAATGACATGTCGAAACTGCGCTTATGCGGAAGATTCGATCGCATATATCCTCAACCGTGATGACAGAAACACATCGTCATTCCTCTCCTTCCTTGACAACTGTATACTGTACACAGTACTCAATGGCCGAAGAGGCAACATTGAATTTTCTGTTTGCCGCAAACCCATTTTTCCTTGGACATGGTTTCCACTTCGTAAATTTGTGTCTGTTTGTCTGTTTGTCTGTCTGTCCGTCCGTCCGTGAACCTATGCCCTCACTGATTGAATATTCGAAGCGGGGTCTCCACACCGAGCCAAGGAGACCGCCACCCGTGGCCTTATCGTATTATTAAGCTCTCTCTCCTGTTTAGAAATATCACCAAAATGAAAAACCCCAAGCTTCATCTGGAATTTCCGGTCAATGATCCCAGAGCACGAAATACTCGCAAGGTTCCATTCCTTTGTCTAGTCAAATTATCCATTCAGGCCACTCCACCATACCGTCGCCTCTAGAGTTCAGATGTCTATGGAACCCGAGGCAAGCCCTCGGCTCAAGATGTATGGTCTTCTATCAATATTAACCCCAGGAAGAATCTCGGCGGGGCTGAGTAGTTCTGGTAATTATTTTATAGACTATCATTTTTACTAGATGAGCATGGCCAGTTCTCCAAGTGCCGGGATGGATCAGTAAAAATATACAGTTGGCATACTTCGTGGCTCATGTCTGCGTCAATTTACATTTGTGGGACCCAAGCGCCTCCACTTCCATCTTGTAAATCTAACAATTCTTCCCCTCATCTTCTACCCCCCTTCAGATAGCTCCTTGATCTCGTCAAGGTCCACATGCAAATGGTCCACCATATTCGCCATCAGTTCTTTTTTTTGGATTGATGTGAACGAGATTATCGCGAATGCGAGTACGCCCTCTTCGTCTCGGAAATGTCTCGCAACACTGCCTTCCTTTGATTATTACTTTCCTTTTATCAAAA
>RBNI01003711.1:0-15333 GCA_003990745.1 Jimgerdemannia flammicorona
GTGTCTGGCGGAGATTGTCGTGCTCCTTCCTATAGGCCTCCAGGACATCTTTGCGAATAGTATCGGCACTTGGCAAATATAAATCATGCTTGAGGAGGCCAAAGATGCTATGCAATTGATCACTCTCGATGGTTGTGAATGGCTGGTCTGTGCACACAATCCAGCGAATGAGCCGATTTTGAAATTCTGCTGAAGAGTATGGCTAAATATTTTTTATTAAACAGCGTTGTTGGTACAGAAATGGTTGGGCAATCAGATAAACGTACCCACCACAGCTTGGATGTCGATTTTATTTGTCTCTGTGTTCTGTTTGATTTTGTCAGAGTGCTTGTCTTTTATGTGTCGATTCATATTCGAGGTCGTACCACCAAGCATTTTGAACTTCTGGCTGGTGCAGTTTGTGGGAGTGGATGAAACAATATCATGTGTGTGTGTCAAACAAGTCAATAGGTACGTCTTAATTTTTTACCTGCAATAATTACAAACAACATCATCTCCTATCTTAGTACAATGTTGCCAGATTTCGGAGCGAGGATTGCGTGGAAGATGTGGAGCTATCAGGGATGTTTGACTTAAAGCATCATCAGTACTGTGAACTGTTGAAGACTGATCTGTCGACATGTGTGTTTGCATGTTTGCATGTGTATGTGTGTATATTGTGTATGTGTTGTGTTGTAGACGCGTCCGGCATATGAGTCATGTGGAGGATTTAGATTGGAGGATTCGGTTGAAGGATTCGGATTCAGATTCAGATTGGAGGATTCGAATTGGAGGATTCGAATTGGAGGATTCGAATTGGAGGATTCGAATTGAGTGATTTGGATTGAGTGATTCGGATTGAGTGATTCGGATTGAGTGATTCGGATTAAGTGATTCGGATTGGGGTGGTTCGGATGGGTGATTCAGATGGGATGATTCAGATGGGGTGATTTGGATTAATCCGAGTTGATTCGGATGGCTTCGGATTTGAGATTCGGATCAATCCGTCATGTGACGAATCGAATCCGGATTTGATTCAAATTGACTCGTTCGGAGCACTAATCAACAGCCTGACAAGACTCTATATACTGCTTTACTTTATTTTTATTTCTCTGTAACCGCTCAATGATCAATCATTACTCAGAAGAATGGTTTTACTATTCTTAACACTATCTCAAATATCAGTTTCACTCTAAGTCCTCCTTGAAGGCCACACCACTCATATATACTATATGATGTTTAAAAATGTAAAAAATCACTGGACAATCTCCAGTATAAGGCTCTAGGCCTAATACCTACATACTTATACTCCATGACACCTGTCTACCTCTACTTGCTTTGCTCACTCTGGTGCTGAGGCTCTATTCCACTCTAGTTATAAGGCTCTAGGCCTGATGCCTATATCTTTAGGTGCTGATGATTTTTAGATTTTTAAATCTATAAGTGATACATAATCATATGATGATACATAATCATTATTAGCCTAGTTCTATTTTTAGCATTTGTTTATATATATATAATATTAGATCACATGACCAGTACCTTTTCCTGATTGTTTCTATATTAGGTTTTTAATAGTCTATTATGTATATAGATTGATGATGTCTGATTCAGACTCTTTGTTTGGATCAGGGCAAGGTCTAGATACTTATGCACTATTCTGATTCTGGAATTCCAGAGTTAGATCTATGTCTTGTATACTCAAACTTTTTTTTCAATTTTGAATAAAGACTATTACATACTGTAGTATCATAGGTGGGTTGCAGATCTATTGCATCTTGCTTCAAAAAATACTTTATTCTGCTTTCTTGTTCTATTGTGAAAATTCACATAAGCTTATTATTTCCTACTTCTTAACCTCTTATTACTGACCTTCATATCTACCATAATAGTATTACATCTTGCTCTAAACTCTTTCTCTATTGTCTACTCATTTAATAATAATAAAAAAAAGAGTGATAGTAAGAGAAATAGTATCTAGCTATCTGATACATATGATACTGATTGGGGTAGAGACTTAGATAACTATCAATCTACAACTGGATACTTCTTTTACATTGACAAAGAGTCTATTATTTCATAGCAGATATATAAGCAATTCTCTGTTATAACATCATCTATGCAAGCTGAATATTAGATATTATCATTGGTAATAAAGAAAGCTATTTAGCTCTATGAGCTATTAAAGGAGCTCAGCTTTACTCAGGAACAGAATCCTATGCTAATCAAGCAGGATAATTAATTGATAATAGTATTTGTCAAGAATCCAATACATTATAGCAGAATGAAACATATTAATATATAATATTATTTTATTCACAAATGCTTAGTAAATAGTACTATATACTTAGAATACATCTCTATGCTGTATATGATTGTAGATTTACTTACTAAAGCTCTTTAAAGACTGAAGTTTGAGCAGTATACTAAAGGAATGGGTCTTTTTGGTTAATTATAAAATACTTTTCAGACTATTAAAAGCCTCTTATACTGCATTTTATATCTATATATGTTGGTTATATCTCTTATCTACAAGTAGATTATGTAAATATATAATATTATAGTATATTTCTGCAAATATTTTGGATATTTTGGAATATTTTTCAATTTGTAAAATTCCTTAAATATAGGATTATATATATATATATTTGTATTTTGGATTATATATAGTTTTAGTTCTGTATTTTTGTTTTTTGAATACATTTTGTATTCTTTTTGTATATATATCTCATTGAGTGAGAGTGTTGGAATAGCAACTTGATATATTAATATGTAATTGGTGATTTCATCAGTCTTATATCATCTATCAGTAATATATGAAATATGTATCCTATATAAGTTTAATAAAAATGCCCTCTTTCTAACACTTTTGATCATTCAAATGATATAATAATGCTAAACTTAGATAAGAGAACTCAATAAGAATATTGAAAACTAAAAGAAGAGAGTTGTAAGTATACAATCTCTAAGCTATAGAAATCATATACATATTACTCTCAGAACAAATTTAGAAATTATATATAAGATTATAAAGCTGAGTTAGTTCAAAGTTATAGAATATAAAATCACAAAGCTGAGTTAAACAAAAGTCACAAAATATAAGATTAATGGAAATGGAACCTTATATATTAAGATTAAAAGTATATATACCAGATATACTATATACTGAAACAGTGAACTACAATGAATAAATAATTATAATTTTCAAATATATACTAAGTTATGACTACTAAAATCTATAACTATATCTGTACTGATATTTGGAATATTATTATCAACTTTGCTATAGTATCTCTTTACTTTATAGAAGTTAGATAGAATATTTTGAACATATTTAGTAAAGTTTACTAAATCAGACAACTCTCTAACTACTATCAAATTAGATACTTTCTTAAAGATATAGTTGATCACTACATAATATAAATATTACTAAAATATCTCAATATCAGAAAATAATTATCAGTAAATACTGAGAACTATTCTATAAATATAGTATATTTATTTTCTACCTCTAAGTTACTATCTCTAAAATGATTATACTCTAATTTATAGTCAAATTGACAATATGATATAAGAACTTAACCAGAAATATATCAAGTATACCCAGACCACTGATAGAATCTTTCTGCACTCAGATGACTATATTTTACAAATGTCTTAAATTAGATATACTATGAAAGATATCTATAATATTATTCAATTTGACAATAATGAAGTAGAAGACAATAATCTATCTGATACTAAGATATCTTTTAGTCAAGAATTGCTACCAGTCTTAATTACTCTACCAACTCTATTAATAAACTTATAATAGGGGTAGGGGTACTGAAAATTGACAGATACTTAAAGGACTAGTACTCTGATCTAGTAGCAGGCTTAGGGAATATTGGTACTGCTATCCAAAGAGAAGAAATTCAGCAAGTACTAATAACAATATACTCAGAGACAGTATCCAGGAAGGATAGCTTATTATGGAATTTTTGAAAGAAGATAGTAGGCATCAAGCTGATTCTGAAGGAAATATCAGCAATGTATAATAAAGTTATTAGCTCAGGGGTGTGGATTGGGGGGCAGTACTTGGGTCTAGTGGCTCTGCTGTTTAAGAATAAGGAGAGAAGAGAGGAGTGAAAAACTGAAGACTAATCATACTTCTGAATATAGATTACAAACTGGTTATAAAGATATTAGTAGCTAGACTACAGAGAGTAGCTCAGTAAGTTCTGGGGGCTGAGCAGAGGGGATTCATAGGGGGATGTCTGATCAGAGATGGGACAGCCTGGGTGCATAGTATCATTGAGAGAGCTTATACCACTAGGGTAGATAGAAGGCTGGTCTTTTTGAACCAAGAGAAGGCCTATGATAGGGTCTGGTGAGTGTAGTTAAAAAGAGTGCTAAAGTATATAGGAGTCTCCCCAGAGATTCAGTAGGTCTTGGTCAGTCTGCTAAAAGGGAGTCAGACAGTAATTATAGTGAATAAGTATAGAGGGTTTCATTCTCTCTAGGTAGAGAAGTGCTACAGAGGGATCTACTATTGCTAATACTATATATATTGTCCCTGAAGTCTCTTTTGGATTAGATAAGATAGAAGGTAGGGGGGTTGAATATTCTAGGGATTAATTGGAAGGTAGGGGCCTTTGCTGATAATATAGTAGTTAGATTGAGATTGGTAGAAGATATGGTAGCTCTGAAAGATATAGTAAAGTAGTATGAGGGATGTTCAGATACTAAGCTCAACTAACATAAGTATGAGATATTAGTATTGAGAGGAGGGTTAGTAGATGGAGATATGATTGGAACAATTGTCTCTATAGGTGAAGCTGTTTGCTATCTGGAAATCTACTTTTCAGTATATGACTCCTTATTATCTCATAAATGGTGAGAGCAGTAGTTGGTGGAGTGGAAGAATATTCTCTTGAATGAGGTAGTCAGTATATATCTCTGGTAGAGAGGGTGATTATACTAAATATATACTGGTTGTCTAAGCTGTGGTATCTGAGATATTACTTAAACTTTCTAGTATAGGTGGTCAAGAGATTGTTGAAGATATCCAGGACCTAGATATGGGCAGAGTGATAGAGTCAGATTGGCTAGGAGATATTGACCTTATTAGTGGACTGGAGAGGCCTAGGTCTAATAGATTTCTCCAAGTATCTTTATTGCTTGAGGATATAGTGGCTGAAGTAAGCTAGCAAGTTGAGAGATAGAGAGTGGGTTCCCCTCATACAGAGGGTATGAGAAGCCTAGTTCTCTCTCTGTAGTGTAACTGGAGATCTACTATCTCTGGTGACTCTGGAGGAGTCAAAAGATATATTATAAGAGATTCTGGTAGAGAGTAGTTGATGAGGCTCACTATATTGATCTCTATTAGTGGGGTGATAAGAAGGAGGAGAAATGGAGACCCTAGATATAGAGGTGAGACCACCTTCTATTGGATGGGGTACTAGTAGATAACTTCTACTTAGAGAATAGTATAGAGTATCTTTGAGAGTATAGGAGAGATTTGTTGCCCAAGGTATGGCAGGGGGTAGAGATTGGTGAGGAGTGGAACTAGAATGACATTTAGTCATGGGGTAAGCAGGTAGCAAGATAGATTTCCCCCAAGTTCTGAGTGGCATGGTAGAGACTTCTATAGCATAATATCATATTGAATTACCAGTCAAGTCACTTGATAGAAGGAGATATCCAGAAGTGTGAGGAGTGTCTAAACATCAGACAGAAGAGAAGAGTAGTACAGACTTCTGAACATTGACTTAGAAAGTATAAGGTATTAGGGAACTTTTGGAGGACAATTGAGATATAGCTAGAAGTACACTCACTAGGGCTGGTGACAGAAAGGAGGTAAGGTGATCTCTGGGAGAGGCTGGTAGGTAAATTGGAAAATGAGTAGTTAATATTAGAGTGGGTGCTGGTAATTTGGATAAGACTTATGGAATATAGGCTATATGTATTTGAAGATAACAAATAGCTGATATTGGGGGTGAGAGTTATTAGATAGGAGTAGCTGATAATAGATCTGTTGAATGAGTGATAGAGGAGATAGAGTACTGAGAGAGAGTATTGAAGGAGACTAGTGGAGACATTCTATATTAAGTATATAAGTATATTATAGATGGTTTGATAATAAAGTAGAAGTCCTTGTAACTATAAAAAAAAAAAAAATGAACTTATAATAGTTCATAACTAGCTATAAGATCTATTGAGATAATGATTACTAGTATAAGTACTAATTTGTCTTTATACTTAACTACTTTAACTATAATAAAAAAAATAAAAAAATACAATCTATACCTCTAGATAACTCTTAAGGTAGAACTAACAACTCTACTTTCCAAGTATGAATTATATATATATAACTATATTCTGACTCATTAGTCAGATGATCTCTAGATATATCAGTTTATAATTTATATTATATAACTATATTTTAACTTATTAGTATTAAAGTACTAAACCCATATTTAGTCTAGCTCAGATAGTTTTTTATTAGTATAAGTACTCTCTCTCTCAGACTTTAGAATCTAAAAGAAAAACAGACAACCTGAGTATAAATAATTCCATATACTAATATCTCTTTATATATTATTCTTAGTATTAGTCAATAGTAATATTATAAATAGTAAATAAACTTATTTAATAACTTATAAATTACTTTTAAGTAAATCTATATTATATTAGATCTCACTTCTAACTAATCTTAGAAATTTTCTAATTGAGTATTGTTTATAGTAATATGTCAATTCAACAAAGCTGATCTTAGTTTTCTGAACTTTCTAAAATAACAGAAATTCTGAATATCTAGAATAAGTCTAAGAAAAGAACTTTGATTGAAATATTAATCTAATCTTGAAATTAATAAATATAGAGAATATACTCTATATAAAATTAATTTTGATCTAAAAAAAACAGTCTTTCAGAATATCAAAAAACTCTTTCAAAACTATATAACAATATTCTAATAAAGTGTCCTCTTATAGAGTTTAATAGATTCTTAAGTCAATTAATCAAGAGATTATATACTAGAATTATAGAATATATTGTTAAAAACTTTTGTCAAATAACTTTTTTTATATATTTATTAAAATACTGAAGTAAAATAAAGAGTAAAAGCATAAAATAAAATAAAAATGAATAAAGTACATAATACTAAATCTATAAAAATACTAATAAGTACTTTTTTACTTACTTATAAAACTTCTTAATTTCTCTTACTCACTCTCTTTAATTACTATATTCTGTATTTCTCTATCTATAATAACAGTATAATCTAGTATCTAAATTATATTTGAATAAGTTAATATTAATCAATAAGTCTGACACTATTCTCTAATATTATTATTAATAACTTATTATAACAAGTATTAGTATATATTCAATTATTATAAATATTAAGTTCTAATATATACTAATATCTAAAATAAGTTTTTTTAATTACTTTATATTATTCAATAATTTTTTTTTAATTTTATTACAGTAGTGATGATTAGATTACAATAATCAATTTATATAACTTTGAAATAATATTAGAGTCTATACTAATTTTACTCTAATTACCAAATAATTATATAAGAAAATCTTGAGTAGTAAGATTCAGAATATATGTCTAATATTATATAGTTATTATTTATATTAAAAATTACATTTTTTTATAAAGTTTATTATCAAAATATAGAGAAATATAATATTATTATATAGAAGTATTATTTATTATAATATCTAATATCTATATTTTAAAATTTTATTCATTATTATAATTTTATATAAATTTAAATATAAAATAAATTAAGAGATATATTTTTCTACTTATTTTAATACTATTAACTAATATAATTTATTAGAAATATTAATTTTAATAATTAAATAAATAATCTTATAAATTTTATATTTAATTTAAAAATACATTAAATATTAATTTATCTTTATTTATATTTTATTGTATAGTAGTCACTAAGTCCTTCAAATATATCAGATTCTCTTCAAGGTATATCTCTTAGACTAACTCAAGTTTGTTATAAGCAAGTTCTTATTAGAGTATTTTCCTAAGGTCTTATAGTCCTCAAACTTCTTATCTTTAAACTGTCTTATTATCTTTTTAGATTGCTTGCAAGAAATTATATATATTGTACTGAAAGAACTGACTTTATTTCAAAAGAAATAAGAGGGGTATTTATATAAAATATAATTTAATAGTTGCTAAGATATGTATAAAGCTAAATATAAATTCCAATAATCAAATAAAATACTGGAACACAGAAAACTACAGTTGTCAGTATAGATTCCAGTATTGGTACAGATAGTTATATAAGTTCAGAGTGCTGGTAGAATTCAGTGGTATAGGAAAAGGATACTAGAAGAATTCAGTGTTATCAAGAACTTTAAAGCAGAATGTTCAGAACTATGGGGGCTTCATTCTCATCATTGCTAAAAGAGATGAGATCTATGAATATTTTATCTGTCTTATTATATAGATCATATATTTCACATATATTATATGGGATGATATCATCACTGATGACATCATTATGTTTGGCAGTAGCAGAGGCTCTCCAATCTATAACATTCTCTTCCACAAAATAAGGAACAAATGTGGGGTCTTGAAGAGGTCTAACCTGAATACTGGGGTCTTAGAATACTAAGATCAATCCTTGCAGGAACTGATCTGGGTTGTCCTGGAGGATGGAATACTAGAACTCTTCTATCTCATTACTATTGAGGATGATAGTGAACTGGACCTCTGTAGCTACTATGGCTTCTAGTATATTGATACAACAGACTGACAGATCTCTGAAGTCTGAGACTCTGGTATACTCTAAGTTAGAAATCAATCATAGTGTATACCTGAAGATCTGATAAATCTTCTTGGCTGTTCTTATTTCACATATATCTATGAGAGTGATATCTTATAGCTCTTAAGGGCTGGCTTGAGGGAATTCCTAGCAGAGGAGGTTTCCTATTTCATATTCTTACCACATCTGAAGGCATTCAGTAGCAATAGTAATTCTTGTTTCCATTTTGTAGTAGTAGAGAATACAATGATAAGGGTCACTAGTACTCAGGTTGACACTAGGAGTCCTTGTGGTGTAGGTCCTTATAGCTTTTCAGATGTCTTGGAATATCCTTTCCTGGACTGAGGGGCCTTGATGGTTTCTTGATCTTGAGGTTTGGTGAGCAGCAGGCATTTTGTTTATAATAAGTCTTTAAGCTATTTTAGGACTAATAGGTCTTGTTGAGTTACTGCTACTGTAGTTTCTTGATCCTTCTTTTATATTCCTCAAGATATCTATATTGTGGTCCCAATGACTTACAATTGGTCATCATTGCTCATCTTGTAGCCTGGGTAAGTCATGTTGTATGATCTTCTTGTGCTCTGATCTGGTGGCTTATAAGGAAAGGCTGTCTCTTGTACTGATATCATCATTCTGAGATCACTATTACAATTTATATTGTTTTGATATTTTATTTTTAAAATATATTATAAATAATTTTAAAGATATTATTTCTCTCTTTCTTATTATAAAAGTACATTTTTTTTATTTTACAATACATCACACCAACTTGCCATGCCACAGACTGAATTATGTATGGAGTGGATACTTGGATGAAACATGGAAAAAGGAAAAAAGAAAAAAAGAGAACTCCAAATTTATAATAATAATTGAAACCCGCACCGATTACTGCGGAACAGAAGGCGTGGTGGGACTTGGCTGGTCGAGCACAGATGTTGACGCTTTGACCACGAAACACGAATTCCCAAATAAATAAATAATAATGCCGACGGGGCTTGGTTAGCGCTAGTGTGATCTGATGGGATGACTTCTAGTCCAAAGCATATCAGATCCAACATTCTCGTTTGAGGGAGAGTTCCAGTACAAGGAATTTTTATTTTTCAGGGTTGAGGAGAACAAACAAGGAACTGTTTGAAGGCATATTTTAAGAAAAAAGAATTTACAGTGGCATGTATCGTGTATATAAAAGGATGTTATACTAGAAATTAGAAACTTGGTGCATGTGGTGTATGACAGCATAAATATGTCGAGCAACACGACCCTTCAACCATAAATAATGTAGATCAAGGCGACGGCGAAAGCAATAGCCAATATCAAAGTCAACCGGTTGCCAATCTCAGCGAAGATACGCACACCCATGGCAGCCTCGCTGCTGACCGATGACCTCGAAACGACGATTTCGGCCTCGAAAGTTCGCAGAGCTGCCTCATCGACCTCGCGCTCGAAGGGGACGAATTCGTCTGACCATAGAAAGTTGCGGAGGACGGCCAGGTTGCGATTCATGTGGTCAACCTCTGCATCGATGGTCGAGAATTCCACGTGAACGATGATCCTGGGTTGCGGTTCGGACGGGATGTCAACAACGACGGATGGGACCACTGTTGTATCGTTAAGAGGAATGCTTTCCGTGGAGGCGGTGTTGACTGGCGAAGCTGAATTGGCGAACTGCTGCAGTGGATGGACGGACAGAAACCTTATGCTATGGCATGGTATTTGCAAAGACGAGATGCTTTGTATAATTAACTTTACCTGTTGCGAGTCTTGGAGGGTTGCGATACGGACTGTACCTTCTCGTGTGTTAAAATTAAGTGACATAACGAAAGGCAAAGGCAGGGAAAATGGAAGTGAAAGAATTTGGTTGAAAAATTGCAGAGTGGAGCATGGGTCTTATGGGGCGTTTTACACACATTTCTCATCATGAGATCACACAATCGGTCCATTCACCGTGAGCCTTGTCCGTTGAATGACGTTGAATGACCCACCGCGCTGGCAAAATTACTACGAACCTCTACGATGGCGCCTCGGTTGTTCCGCGGATCACGTAATACCACGACGACAGGCCTATAATCCTAGGAACTGAAACAAGGCAGACCCCCTTAATCTTTAACTATTTGTGACGTTAGACCCAAACTAAGTTGCAGGTAAACGATGATATATGTTTCCTTAGTACAGCCAAGATATGAACTTGATACGATCCGTCTTGTGGGAAAAAGAGAAAATTTTGACAATGTTCGCACGGGACAATGATGTCGAACTCGCAAACACATGAGGCGGCTTACATTGTGAAATGAAGCAGAGCATAGGTTAATCTTCTTCGCAATTGCTACAAGTTCTTACTTGTACTTTTAGTGTTTAAACCCGTTTTATTGGGGTTAAAAGCGTGCGGGTCGTTGCCTCCGGCCTCGAGTCATATCCTAAAGGCGTCTGAGGCGCTGCACCAAACGAGAGTTCGGCAGGTGCGGCATTTGCTCTCACGCTCGCAGTCAATGACCAAAGTTCCGCACGCATTCCCAAGGTTGTAAAGCTAACCTGCCGTTAATGAATAGCCCCACATGTTGCAAGATAACCCGTATGTTGCAAAATGCCTATCATAACTCACGTCACATGGCATACTTGGTATCTAAATGTATGACGCAGGTACTCAATGATACTCATGTACGGCACCAGGATTTTGTGATGTGTACTAGGAGTACAGTATATTTGGATAGCTTCGCCGTTAAGTATCCTGAATTGATTTTAAATCTCGATGACCCCAAAGGCGCAAAGGCGGGACTGACTACTTTAAGTGAATTGCAGGAGCTGAATACACAAGATTGGGGACGGATTTATTCCGTATGATCGCGGGTTCTCCCGGGTGCTCATCATTGGCGTACTTGGTACGATAAACTGTTTTTTTTTTTTTTCTCCGAGTATTTACCCCTTAATCAGCGCAGGTGATATCACCTGTAGATTGTCTGAAACAACATTACTGCATGGCTTAAATGTCTGATTTTGAGGGCGATACACTTATTATTATACTCTTGTTTATAACTAGTTATTTCAACATTATCATTCTTGCATTAGTTATATAGATATATAATTGTAATAATTACTATGTAATTATTATGATCTAGATCATATTAATCTAATCTGTTTAGATATATATAATTTATAAACCTGACTTACTGATTGTTATTATTATTATTAAATATATGTCTCTCTTTATTCCTATCAACTGTTTAAATATATTTTCGAAATTTAAAAATAAATTACAATAGTATGAACTCTGATTTCTATATTATATCTACTAACTCAATCAGTATATTAATCATCTATATGAACAGTCTTAATTTATATAATATATATTTGAGCTGATATATTATTATAACTTTTTTTTTAAGCTATAATATAGTATGAAATAGATTTTATAACAAATAATGTCATAGACTTGCTTAACAGTATAAAAGTCAGAAGGATGGAATATGTACTTAATCACCTATAACGTCACCGCCCAAACCTTACCTGTTCGTTCACGAAATCAGCGAGGCGTGTCGATGGAGGAGTCAATCAAACTAATGATCATGTTGCCGTTCGGGCATTCGCTTGTCAATCGAGTGGAATTGGAAAGGTGATACGCGTGTACATGAAAAGAAAAAAAAAAAAAAAAAAAAAAACACTCATTGTGCAACGACACACAATATTGTTGATCTTATCTATGATGGAAACAAATAAGAGTATACAAACAGGAAACAGGGCATCGTTCCATAAATGGAGATTCGACTATTACAATCCCAATGGTGCCTGCTGAATAAGGGGAAAGAGGGAAAGAGGGGAAAAAAGGAAGGAGGGGAAAGGAAAGAGAGGTAAATCGGCAACGCCATTCCCATCATCTCACACGATGTGACCAAATCCCAACCCCGCCCACCCCAGAAAAAATTAATACCGCGACACAAGACACCTACGCCTCGGCCCAAATTTATGTACTATTTTAACAATTGACCAGTTGACCGGATTGCATGTCCAAATTCAATTTCATTTATTAGTCATGGATTGGAGGGAAATTAATGGCGCATAAAACATGCTTTCTTTTTTCCCAAGCCTGTGGCATTTTAACTTTGCACACTCGATATGCCGATATGATCCAGTTGGGCACTTTGCAGATTTCAAGTGGTATGACTTTGCAGAGAAATGAAAGAAAAAAATCCCCCCCACTATCGAGCCTTGTCATTAGGACGTTCTGTTAATACAAACAAACGAGATAACAGGCCTTGAAATGAACCGTATGAATGAACAGACACTGCCACGAGGGCCTAGATAGACTTGAATATGATTTTCTACAGGAGATAGTTCAAGTCATGCCTTAAGCAGAGGAAAAGGACCATAGTGTTTTCCCGTTGCCGGTACTTGGGCTTGAAGGGCCTAAAACCGCGTTCAAAACCAAGATGACCCGCTGATATCGCTCGACTTGTGTCATAATTTAGAATCTATACGGACTTTTTATTTTTATTTTTATTTTTATTATTTTTACGCTCTCGGCAGAAAGGCAGTGTTCGAGAACACAGCGGCTGACGATGATTGGAGCGCGGAACTGCATTCACCCGAACCCACCTATGAACGAGATTGAAATCCTGCCATATAATTAGATGGTGAAGCACCATCACATATCCTTTAGCGACAGCGAGCCTGCATTTCATCGACGGGCCCACATTCATCACTTGAAATATGGTAGCTCGACCGAATCGCTCGATTCGATCTGCCAACGTGAAACAACTCGATCAAATCACCGCAAAGCCTATGAAGTTGGAGCCCAGCTGTATGTAGATATCGCGCGGGTATGGCATTAGGGGATTTTTCTTTTAGTACAATGACACAAACATTTTTATTTTTTATTTTTGTAGGTCGGGGCTCATAACCTTGTAGTGACGAATTTGCGTAAGTCGCGTATTTCACGCGGTACTGATGAATGATGTAAATGGCGTGTGACGTAAAGTCACGTGCCTACATATCTAGTTGCCATCCCAACATCAATGCAAACACTCTTGACCATACAATGCCCCTTTCTCCACTACCATACTGGTCACAAGGTTTTGGTAGGCAACCTTCTGAGCCCCTTTTCTACAACTTATACACCCTCTACTTTAGGTTGGTTTGCTATATCTATTACTGAGCAGTAAGAGAGATAATAGTGATAAGTTACTTCTTTATCAGTATCAGATTGGTGCTTTCTTTACTTTTTTGCAGTTTCTGGTATCTCTGGCTACATCTAGGGTATACTCATCTTTGGTGCACTACTTTTTTCCTTTTGCTATCACCAATAAGATATTGTCTCAGTATGTCATAAGTTATATAGAGAGTTAGCTAACTTTGAGTATTAGGTACTAGTATAGGTTATCTATAGGTAGTGCTCTGAATTACATCCCTTTCTCCACTACCTTACCAGTCACAATGGTTTGGTAGGCGACCTTCCAAGTCCACTTTCCACAATTATTTCCCCCTCTATCTCAGATTGGTTTACTGTACCTATTGCAGGATAGTAGGAGAGAGATAATAGTAATAAGTTGTCTCTTTATTGGTATCAGATCAGTGTCTTCTCCACTTTTTCACAGTTTCTGGTACCTTCAGCTGCATCTGGAGTACATTCATTTTGGTGCAGTACCTTCTTCCTTTTGTCATTGCTAATAAGATGTTGTCTCAGTATATCTCAGGTTATATAGGGAGTCAGTCAACCTTGGGCATCAAGTGCTCAGTGTAGGTTACCTGTAGGTCCTCAGTGCCTGTGGTGGGGTCCTCTGGCTTTGGCAAGCTTCCTGGCAAGTGTGGTTCTGGTGTAGGTGACTGCTTTTTAGGTGTTGTTGAGTTGGGAGGGGAGATGGCCATTATAGATAGGAGGAAGGGTGATAATAGTAAACCAGTAGGGTACCAGACTGGGGGTAGTCATTGGGCTTGGGGCAGGTGCTGCTTTGGTGGGGCCTTTTAATTGGTGCAGAGTGGTTAGATAATAGGTATCACTCTCAGCTTCTTTTGGCGATTCAGCAGGTTGGGCCCCAGTTATTGGGGGAAGTCAGAGGGCTCAAGACTACCCATTTCAGGTGTCTTGGCTGTACTTAACTGAAACCAGAAGCTGATATGACAATATGATTGAGACCCACAGACTTGAGTAGTAGAGTATTGAGAGTCTCCTCCCACCTCATATATAAGTCCTTTACTTACCTCAACTAGGAGAACCAGGCTCTATCTACTATAATGTACTTTGATGAGGGTTTTTTTTTGCCTGTCATTCTCTTTGGGGTGGCAGGGGCTATTCTATTTGGCTTGGGATAGCCTTATATATACATTGAGATCTCAGGCATGCACTTTCAGTCATTGGCATATGGCTGGGTTCTCTCTGATGGTAGAGAGAACATGGTGTGCAGAATGAGGTATGGACCAATATAGGCCCTACTGTGCCTAGTATAGTCAAGCTGCTGAACAATAGCTAGCCTAGGTTAATGAGGGGACAGTGCTTAATAGGTGGTGGGGGAGGGTTTTGGCCTATATAGTCTAGGTTCTTTTCCAATAAAAATCTACAGGATATTGAGTCTGTTAAAAAAAA
>RBNI01003712.1:0-15333 GCA_003990745.1 Jimgerdemannia flammicorona
GCCAATGACCTGCCAGTCCCATCCATATTGCTAGTGTCCACTCTACAGTGAGCCAACTATCACCCACCCCAGTTACTGAGTATCTCACACTCCTCTAACCAATGTTCAGGCATCTGTACAAAACTCTCTTCTTGTCTGACATTACAGTACTTCTTATAGTCAAAAATTCCCCCTTCTACTAGATGGCCAGAGCAAAAGTTGAGCATGACATTTCTCCTCAATATGTGTTATCAGATCACTCAATACTTCAGTGGCAGCTACTACTAAATCTCAGTGCTCTAGCTCTAGATTCAGTTCTAGTGTAACATTTTAGTATAGTTTATTTCTTTTCTTTATCCTTCTTTAATATTCTATGATCTTCCAGTACTTTCCGAATGCTTAGAAATCCTTTCTTGGTGCTGAGCATTCTCTAGTACTTATTTAGCTAGTCACTGAATGTCCTGGAAACTTGTAGAACTTTATTTGTCATCATTTGTCATCTTTGCCGAGAACTTTCCTCTTGGTATTTTCCTTTGATTTCTCAGATCCTTCCAGATCCTTCTTTCAGATCTTGTATAAATATCCCCTTTGTTCTCATGAATAAAGTCTCAGAATATTTTTCTCCCAGAAATCCTTTGAGAACACTTGAATCCTTAAGTATCTCTTTGAGTTACTTAGAACCACCAGAACTAGTCACTTTCTTATTTAGAAACTAGAACCGTTACACTTGGTAGCAGTGGTGAAGTTACACCTAGCCTTATCAAAACACCTCTCAAGATATCAGTCACAACACCATGGAGGACAATGGGTGGAACCCTTCATACAGTACCTATGGTCCAGGCAATGTCTCATACAATCAGCAAGAAGAAGAGAAACAGCAAAACCCTACTCAGTCAAATGGGGCCATTGAGAGTTTTTTGCAGACCACATTAGCTCAAATTGCTCAACTTCAAGAATGAATAGAAAGAAAGGAAAGCAAGGCCTCTGCTCATACCTCCATACCTCCACCAATATCAATATATCTAACAGTAGTTACTATCAAGCCTCAGAAGCCCGATACCTTTGATGGTTAAAGAGGAGGACTGTCTACCAATACCTGGCTTTCCAATTGGAGCAATATGGAGAACTGACCAATTTGGAAGAAGCAACACTAGTCCAATTCACCGCCACACTCCTCCGAGGGAATGCTGCAATCTGGTGGCGAAATCATGTCCAGAATACCAGATTCTCAGGCTGAATCAAGACCTGGGGCGAATTTGCTGATGCTATTCAAGGCCAATTCAAACCAGTCAATAGTACCAAGGCTGCATGAGACCACCTGGCAAATGTCAAACAACTCAAGTCTGTGCAAGCATACAATGCACAATTTCTATCAATTCTGCTAGAATTACCACATGTCACTGAAGACAAGAAGGTCGACAAGTACATCTGAGGCCTGAAAGGTCAAACCTGAGTTTGTGTTGAACTAGAAGAATCCAAGGACCTAGATATGGTAATGAAAATTACTGATAGGTTTGATATCATCACCTATAGTCACCACTTTGAACAGAAGAGACTGCCTTTCAACAACAATAACCACAGAAGGGAGGAACCCAAAGTCAGAACTGTTGGATCTGCCCTCATGGACCTAGACACCATTGACAAGAGCAAGAAGGGCAAGCTTACACCTGAGGAAAAGAAGCATCTCAAGAAGGCTGGAGCCTGCTTCTTTTGCCGTCAGCCTGGTCACATTGCAACCAAATGTCTCAAGAAAACTGCTGAACCAAAGAGGATTCTGGTCCTGTCCAAAGACACTCAAGGTCAATCAGTTGAACAAGAAGTTGTACTCAATTTCATGTGAGTCAATCCCAAGGCCCAGATCCCTTAAGCACAGTCAGAAGGAGCCATTGGTTTGGACTTTCAAGCAGTACAACAAGTCACTATTCCTGCACATGAAAGAAGACTCATTCCAACTGGCCTTTCAGTCGAAATCTCCAAGGAACATTATGCAAGAATTGCACCAAGATCTGGTCTCAGTTTCAAGCACTCATTGGATATTGGTACTGAAGTCATTGACCCTGACTTCCAAGGTGAAATGCAAGTTCTACTAGTCAACTACAAGAACCAACCATACATGGTCAATGAAGGAGACAGAATTGCACAGCTCATTCTGGAGCAAGCCACCCTACCAGTCATCAAAGAAGTCACCAAGCTGTCTCCAACCAAGCGAAATCAGAAAGGCTTTGACAGCACTGACCAAGTTGCAAACATAGCCAAGAACCGAGCCAATTCAATGCTCATTTTCAAAGGTCTAGTCAAGGGACAAGAACTAGATGTTCTCATAGACAGTGGAGCTGTTGGGAACTTCATCAATAAGAACCTCATTGACAAGCTCAAGATTCTCACCAAACCAGCTGGCAAGAATGGTGGAGTTGTCACTGCAGATAGCACTATCTTACCAATTGACTCAATTGCTGCTAAACTTCCCCTCAAGATCCAGAAGTATTGGAAATATTTAGATTTTGAGGTAGCACCACTAGGAGACCATGACCTGATCCTAGGCAAATCCTGGCTTACATGACACAACCCTCAGATTGATTGGACCAAAAATGAAGTCACCTTGATCCAGGATGGAGCCAACATTACCATCAAGCCAGACAAGACTCAGATGAGAACCCCAATTGCTACCCTTTTGGCAATTCAGTTCAAGAAGACCCTCAAGAAAGCTATCTGTATCTTTGTGACACTGATCCAATCAAAGAAAGAAGACAAGAAACTATTGATTAGTGAAAGCATCAAGTTACTGTTGAACAAGTACAAGGATGTCTTCCCGGACAAACTACCAGGTTTACCACCTTCAAGAGGTCATGATCACGAAATCAAGTTGGTACCTGATGCAGCTATACCTAAGAAGAAAATGTACCATATATCTCCACTCAAAATTGAAGCAGTCAAGAAGGAACTCAATGAACTCATTGAGCGAGGAGCCATTCAGCCAAGCAAGTCACCCTTTGGCTCCCCAGTCCTATTTGTCAAGAAAAAGGATGATACTCTGCAAATGTGCATAGACTACCAAGTACTCAACAAGATCACAGTCAAGAACCATTATCCACTACCACTCATAGATCAAATCTTTGATGCTCTCAAGAATGTAAAGTACTTCACCAAGATTGATCTCACCTCTGGGTATCACCAAATTCAAATCAAGCCAGAAGACATACCCAAGACTGCCTTCATGACACTCTTTGGACTCTACAAATTCCTAGTCATGGCCTTTGGTCTCACCAATGTGCCAGCAATCTTTCAAGATCTCATGCAAACTGTCTTTAAGGATCAGCTCTATATCTTTGTACTTGTATATATTGATGACATCCAGATCTTCAGTAGCACTAAAGAAGAATACCTCAAGTACATTGAACAAGTCCTCAAGATCCTCTGTGAGAACAAGCTTTATGCAAAGTTCAAGAAATGTGAATTTTTCAAGGATTAAGTCGAATACCTTGGACACATTGTATCAGCCAAAGAAATTCAAGTAGACCCAAGGAAAATACAAGCCATTGAACAGTGGCCTATACCAGCAAACCTCACTGAAATCAGGTCCTTCCTTGGTCTGGCTGAATACTACCATCAATTTGTCAAGAACTTCTTTAGCATCGCAGAATCTTTGACAAATCTCCTATGAAAGGAACCCAACTCTGACCTCTATGTCCCCTACATCTGGGATGCTTTCTGTTAACAAGCTTTTCAAGAACTCAAGAACTGCCTGACCCATGCACCTGTCCTTAGAAACATGGACCCAAACTTGAAGTTCATGGTCACTACAGATACATCTAACTTTGCTATTGGTGCAGTCATTTCTCAAGATGATGGTCAAGGACACTGACCTATTGCCTTTGAGTCAAGAAAACTGTCCCCAGCAGAACAAAGCTGGCTACTCACAAAAAGGAACTCCTGGCAATCATGCATGCCCTCAAGACCTGGCAATACTATTTAGAAGAAGTTGAGTTTGATGTGATCACTGATCACAGGTCTCTTCAGTACATCAACACTCAACCAATCCTTTCTCACCAACAAGCCAAGTGGAGTCAACTACTTCAGATCTTTACCCCAAACATCATCTACAAGCCTGGCAAAACTCTAGTTGTACCAGATGCACTTTCAAGAAGACCTGACCTTGCTGTAATTTTACAAGTCACCATGGCACCTGAATTCCTCAACCAGATCAAGAAGGCATACAAACAAGACTCTCTGGTTCTATAAAGGAACACCAAGGAATTCAAGGAAAAGTACACTATCAAGAACAACCTCGTGTACTATCAAGACAAAATATATATTCCTGTCAACCCTGAACTATAGTACAAGATTCTTCATGAACATCATGACTCCCCACTAGCTGGTCATCTTGGAACTGAGAAGACTACCAAGAATATCCAATGAGAAGACCACCAAGAATATCCAATGAGACTACTACTGGCTAAACATGCTCAAGGAAATCAAGGAGTATGTCCAAAGCTGTGATCTTTGCCAAAGAAACAAGTCAAGCAACCAAGCACCTGCTGGTCTTCTACAACCCTTGTCAATTCTGACCAAGAAGTTTGAACAAGTCACAATGGACTTCATTGTGCAACTCCCATGAACCAAAACAGACTATGATGCTATTATTGTATTTGTGGACTGTCTCACCAATATTACAATCGCCGAGCCAACCACAACCAATGCCACTGCCCCAGAAATTACAAGAATCTTCTTCAAGACTGTCTTCCACCATTATGGACTTCCCTGAGTAATTATCAGTGACTGTGACCTCAAGTTTACAAGCCACTTCTGGCAAGTACTCTTCAAGACCCTTGGAATCCAAATTGCTATGTTCACTGTCTTCTATCCTCAAACTGATAGACAGACAGAGCAAATGAATAGAACACTTGAACAAATGCTCAGAAACTATGTGTCTTATGAGCAAGATGATTGGGACCACTATCTGACCTATGCCAAGTTCACCTACAACAATGCCAACCAATCATCAACTGGTCTTTCCCCATTTCAGCTACTTCATGGTCAAAACCCTGAGACCCCTGCAAGCCTAGTCCAATTCTAGCAACCCAGTCACACACAAGTCCCTACAGCCCAGAACCTTATCGACAAAATGGATTCCCTTCTCAAGATCACCACTACGAACCTGCAAAAGGCTCAGCAACATCAAGCTAAGTATGCAGATAAGAAGCGGCAAGATGTCATATACAACATTGGTGATATGGTTTTACTCAAAGCCAACAACATCAAGGCTCAATCCCAAGTCAACTGCCAGTCAGCCAAATTCCAGCCCAAGTACCTTGGCCCCTTTGAGATCACTGAGTAAGTCTCTACCTGGTCTTACTACCTCAACTTGCCAACAACCATATGTATACACCCAGTATTCTATATGTCACAACTCAAGGCCTGGAACCAGTCACCCCCATACCTTGGCTGAATTCCGACACCATCAGCACCAGTCATAGTTGAAGACCACATTGAGTATGAAGTCGAGAAAATCTTAGATAAGCAAGTCTGATACTGTTGCACAGAATACCTAGTCAAGTGGATGGACTACCCTGAATATAACACTACCTGGGAACCTGCCGCCAATCTCAAGAACTCCCAAGACCTCATCCAAGAGTTTGAGCAAAAAGGAACTCATTGACTGTCCATGAGGTTCTCTCCTTGGATAGTAGATGACCTACTGTGCTGATCAGGCACATTATGCATCAGGGCTCTCTAAAGGATACAGTATCAGAAATAAGAGATATAGGAGAACCCTATAAATCCTGCAACCAACAAGGTTCAAATCAGTTCTCATCTGATCAAGATGATACTTTGGCCCTCGCCTTATACAAGGATGGCCAATCCTTGCCAATGAGTCAGTATATTTAATTTGAAGTTTCTTTTAGTCTTATTGTTTATCATGTGTAACTTTGAGAATTCAACAAGGATGTTAATTCTTAAGGAGGGGGAGATATAATATTTTAGTATAGTTTATTTCTTTTCTTTGTCTTTCTTTAATATTCTATGACCTTCTGGTACTTTCCAAATACTTAGAAATCCTTTCTTGGTGCTGAGCATTCTCTAGTACTTATTTAGCTAGTCACTGAATGTTCTGGAAACTTATAGAACTTTATTTGTCATCATTTGTCATCTTTGCCGAGAACTTTCCTCTTGGCATTTTCCTTTGATTTCTCAGATCCTTCCAGATCCTTCTTTCAGATCTTGTATAAATATCTCCTTTGTTCTCATGAATGAAGTCTCAGAATATTTTTCTCCCAGAAATCCTTCAAGAATACTGGAATTCTTAAGTATCTCTTCGAGTTACTTAGAACCACTAGAACTAGTCACTTCTTCATTTAGAAACTAGAACCATTACATCCAGTCCCACTCCTTGTCAATATCCACCAACTGCCATCTGCTGGGCCACAGATCTTGCCCCAGTCCCCTCTAGCACTCAACCCCATTACCAATATCAAAGTCATCAAGGAGAACACCCCCTAGCAATACTTGGTCTCACTGCCATATTGCTGGGCCCTAAGGCCTTTCTCCCTTATTACTCTACTAGCAAATACTGATGCAGTGAGCCCCATCAGTGACTCCCTACCAGAAGCCCTTAAACCATATGAGGCTATTATTCCACAGCCCAATTAAGGCCAGAAGATTCCCTGTAAATCCTCTCAGCAAGGATCTCATCTCCAAGATCTTTTTCAATAGAGAGACCCAGCTGCCTCCTCCCAGCTCAACAGCTCTCTTCAGCCACCATGCTCTTAGGTAGTATAGCCTCTTTGGGAAGTCAACCAGTCTAAGACCCCCTCTTGTCACCAGTAAGAACAAAATCTCCCAGCTAATCTGACTTCTCCTTTCTGCCCAGATCTACCCCTTGGTCAATTTCAGTAGTCTTTTTACCACCCAGACTGGGAAGTCCAGGTGATATGCCAGATACCACAGCTTTAGTAGCCAATAGGTATTCAAGATAGAAACATACCCCACTAGTGATAAGTGGTAGTCTCTCCAGCTTCACAATACCTCCCCCCAGATTACCACCTATTGCTCCCACTAATGTTTTGGAAGAACAGACCCATATACTGATAGATAGATACCCAAGTACCTTACTACCTCTCCAGCAGAGACTATTGTTCCAATGATCTCCCCCCCTACTAGGCTATTACCCAGCACTATTATTTCACACTTATACTAATTGAATTTAGCTCCAGAGTGTGCCTCATATCACTCCACAGTCTCCTTGAGCTCTACAACATTAGCAAGTGAACTCAGGTTAACTATTATATCATCTGCAAAGGCACCAACTCTCCACTCAATACTGTAAACTGAGAGCCCTCCTATCTGCTGCTGAATCCTATCTATTAAGGGCTCCAGAGAGAGTATATACAAAATAGGGAACAGTGGATCCCCCTGAGGAACACCTCTATCCAGAGAGAAGGCCACCTCATGATGTCCATTACACATGAGTGCAGCCCTGCTCTCTTCCAGTAGACTGACCATTGCTGCTTAGAACTGATGAGGGACTCCAATTTGGTCCAATACCTTAGCTAACTAGGTCCTCTGGACACAGTTATAAGCCTTCTTCTGATCCAAGAATACCAGGCACCCATCCAATTCATAGGCTCTCACTCCTTCAATAACATCATATATCTAAGTTATACCATTCCAAATAAGTTAGCCACCAACAAATCTCTGTTGTTCCTCCTCCAAAATCTGCTGGGCCACCTTCTGTAGCCTCGCTACTACTATCTTAGTAATTAACTTTCTGTCCATGTCCAGTAGCACAATTGGCCTCCAGTTTCTCCAGTCCTCCCTCCTGCTCTTGTTCTTATTCAGCAGTACCACTAACCCCAGATTCTGCTCCCCTACCTATTGCCCAGATTTCAGTACCAAGTTACAGAGTGCTCTCAGCTCTTCCATCATACTGGGAACATCCACTATCTTCTTCCAGAAAACCCTGAGCAGGTCATCCTCACCCAGTGCAGTACCTAGTATCATTGCAGCAAGAACTTGATGAATCTCCTCCTCCTATACTGGTAGCACTAGATTGTCCAGTCCTTCAACCTGAGGTAGATGCCAATCCTCCAAGGTATGACCAATAGTAACCTCATCTGCCCCCTCCTCTCTCTCACTCTATAAACCACTCCACTTCTCCTTCAATGATCTGAGAATGTCTTGTATACTATGAACCAATGTCCCTTCAGAGTCAAGAATCCCCTCTCATCTCTACTGATCTCTCTTTACCCTAAGGGCCCTTGTGAGAAACTTAGAGGGTCTCTCTCCTTCCTCCAGCCCCTACCAATGGAGACATGCTGTCAAACTCTGCACCTGTGCTTTCTCCTCCTCCTGCAATACCTATTGCAACTCTGTAATCTCTTTCTTTATCTATAGTAATCTCTAATCCTCCACCCTCTCCAGGGCTACCAAATCTGCCCAATCTTCTAACAACCTCATCAGTCTAGCAGAGGCCCACAACCTCTTCTTCCTCCTCTGTTTTTCAGCTGCTGCACCTGCCTCTCTCCAATAAGTCCTCACAGCCTCCTTCAATTTCATCTATCTAATATCAACTATAGCATCTCCTTATATCCACCCCTCTACCTGCTACTGAATGTCCTCAGCTCACTTATCTCACAAGACCACATTGTCTACCAGGGAGAAGTTGAGGCACCAATGTCTCAGTCTATCCCCACTCCCCTATCCCAGCAGTCTCCAGTGATCTGACCATAGACACCATTCCATCTCCAAAGACCTCCACATATCCAGTCTCCAGCAGTCTGCAGTCAAAATTCAATCAATCTGTATCCCCAGACAACTTGCCTAGTATATATATATTCTTCTGTCTCCCCATAACTCTCTGCTAGCATCCACTAAAGCACTCAGCCTCTTAACTTCCTCCCATGCCTTCAAACCTCCACTCCTCCCCTCTGTCCCCTGCCCTCTATCTGTTCTATCCAATGGTGCATCCCTGACCATGTTAAAGTCTCCTCCAAGCACATCCACTCTAGTCTCCACTAGTGGTCCCTCCTCCTAAAGACCCTTCACCCACTCTACATACTTGCTCCTTACTGCAGGACAGTAGCAGGATCCAACTGTAACTGGTTCTCAACCAGTGCAAGTCCACTCTCTCCAAACCAGCCTATCTCCCTAGTTCTGTATATTCCAGATCTTTCCTTTGCCCTTCCTGATCAGAATTCTGACCTTGCCCATCCAAACTGCTTCCCCTCCCCATTCCTTTGTCCATTTCAGTCTATCCAAATCATTCTCACATCTGACATCCTGCAAAAGAAAGAAATCAGTCTCCAATCCCTTCAGCTAAGTAAAAATGTTCCATCTATGAAAAGAATCCCATAGCCCATTCACATTTAAAGAGAAAATGTTAGTTGTACTATTTATAAGAAATAATATATAAAGTATAAAGTATGAGTAATCTCTACTGCTCTATGTTCCTCTCATCCTAAGCCAGATCCAAATTATGCTCCACAGCTTCCTCCTTCTCTACAATCCTCTTTTCCTCCAATCTAGCCAGAAGTTCCTTGAGCTCTCCATCTTTCTTCTCCTCAAACTCATCATGATACTCTAGGCAGGCCTCCTGCCACAGCTGTAACCTATGCTGCTCTGCTCAACAGAAAGCAGCTCTTTCACCAGCAACAACTGCCAGCCCAGCCTCCCTCTCCTTATCTACCTCATACCCTTCCTCCTTCAGATAGATTACCAAAATCTCTGCCTTCAGCACCTCCACCACTCCCTTACTATACAGAACACATGCTCAATACTTATTACTCATCACCCACAGGTCCACCTCTCCCAGCTCCTCTGCTGCAAAGTTATTCATCATCTTGTACATTTATAGCAGATTTCCCACCTTCTTCCCTCCTGGGTTACTGGCCTCCCTCTATCCAGTATTGAAATATCAGCCCTAGTACTTGCAGCCTTATCTCATTCCTCCTCCTGAACATTCACTAGTTCATTCTTACTCACCACCACTACCTGCTCCCCCTTTACTACCTCAGGAACTCCAAAGTATACCCTCTGGGCTCCCTGTATAGGTATATTCTTAGCCACCCTGCCCCTCAAAGCTGGACCATGTCTAATAAGCAGTATAGGGATTAGAGATGGCTCCTAAACCTCAAAGATACCATCTATATAGAGGTCACCACTCTTTGTCTCCTCACCCCCAACTGGTCCCTTCTCTGCATTCTCTCTATCTCCACTGGCCCAGATACTCTCCTTGGCTCCCCCCACAATTTTGCCACCACTAGTATCTGCCTTTGCCCTGCTATCCAGCTTTGCCAACAGCTCTCTCTGCCTCTTGCATTCTTGAGATCTTTCCCACCACCCCTTATCAACCCAAATCCTCTTTTCATCTACTACTTCCAAGTGCATTGACTCAATATATATCTTCTAAACCTTAGCCCTCCTCTCTACAGCACTACTCAGCTCCTCCAGCACCTTTAATAAATCTTCTTTCTCCTCCTCACTCCCCTTCACCCTCATCACCTTATACAGGAAAGCCCCCTAGACCATTACTGAAGGCCAGTCTCTAGCTTTCTCAATAGCTTCCTTCTCTACTAGCTGAATTTAGACATCAACATTCCCAGTCCTAAATGAGGTCTTCTCCCAGACCCAGACCCAATATTGACCACCTCACCATACTCTGTCATAACATCCATAACTCTCCTCCTTGTCTTCTCAGCCATTATCATGAGCACCCTCTTTATCAGCAATTGTACTATTCTGGGGTCCTACCTCAGATAGCATGCTATCAGAACACACACCTCTCCAACTGTCAGCCCCACCTTCAGCACCTCCTCTAATGGTCCAGCCTTCTTGAAGCCCACCTTCACTCCTTCCAGTCCCTTCAGAAACTTCATAGATACCACCCCAGCCACCTACCTAGCAATCAGCCCCAAGACTATTTTCACCATCACCACTAAGTCTCAGAAGCACAAGGTGACTGCAAACTCTGAGATCAACTTCTTAAGTAATGACACTACTGCCAGTCCCATTACACCATCTACCAGATCACTAGACCTCGTATCTTTCCCATTGCTCAGTCTATCATCAGCAGTCCCATCTAGATTTTTTTCCTGATCACCAGTTATGCCCCCATCAGCAGTCATTCTCTCAGCCTCTACACCATCAGCCCTATCCCTCTGGCCCTCTAGAGAGACTCCTCTAGGAGACTGCTGTCTAGTAGACTTTGCTGTTGCCTTACCTCCCCTCAGCCAATCCTCCAGCCCAGCTCCCTGCTGACCCCCCTTCACCTTCTCTGCAAAGCTCACCCTCCCTGACCTCAGGCCTCCAGCACTGTCTTCTCTCCTACTATGTCCTCCTGCCAGCAGGCCCCTCATGCTTCCCCCCAAGCCAGAGCCTCTCTCTATATATTACCAGTCAAAGGTACCTGGACCACCCTGCCCAGTATATACCTCAGGATACTCATTGATTACCATGACACTAGTAGCTTTTCTCTAGAAATTATGTCAAAAGTGTTGTCAGAGATTGTGTAACCTGAATGTTACCAGAGAAAGATCTGGTTCTTTTATTCTATATTCTGTAAATTCTGAAGGTTTTTGAGTTATTTCTCTGAGAGTATTTATATATTTTGAAGGTCTCTTAATATTGACTAACTATTGGCTAAGAAATATAAGATATAAAGTCACTAAAAATGATATAAAAGTTATACTATAATGATATTATTATATATGAAGTTATAATGATACTATTTAATGATATCATTTTTATATACTAGTTATGAGATAATTATTCTAGATTTTGACTGAGACTTTATGATATAATATAATATATTATGAAGTAGTAATAGACTTCTCTGAAAGGAGATAAGACTTCTCCCAGAGTTTCAGATTTAGATGATATAATACTAGACTTATCAGAGTCTAGTTCTAATCTGGTAGTTATAGATAATAGTGTAGATACTGGTGAGGCTTCAGGATATTTAGTTGGAGAGCAGTGGAGCTAGGAATTGGAGATTACTAGAAGAGATTGAAATCTGAGGTACAATAGTACTGGGGGGAGGCAGAAAGAATATATAGTGCTCAGAGAAAGAAGTAAGTAAGGTAGACCTCTCAGAGGTTAGTTAGATTATTGGCATCTTGGGCAGATCTATTGAATAATAGTAGGGAGGGAGATTGGAGGATACAGCAGATCAGGTTAGAGGTAGAGGAGCTGAAGAATATGCTGAGATAAGAGAAAGATCTATAGATTAAAGATATAGTGGCTCAGCTATAGTGATAGAGATTAGAGGAGAGAGAGAGACCTACCAAGTTTTTGTTGCAGCTTCTACAGATAAGGAGAGTATAGCAGCAGTGGGAGGGAGTCTTGGATAAGGATGGGGAGTTGGTTGTTGGGACTCTAGAGATTCTAGACTAGTTGAGCAAATGGTGGGTTGTGGAGCAAGGAGGATAGGGGGGTAGGAGTGCTAGACATTGATAGATACTTGAAGGAATAGCACTCTAATCTGGTAGCAGGCTTAGGAGGCCTTGGTGCTGCTATCCAAGGGGAAGAGATTTAGCAGATATTGATGACAACAAGCTTAAGGACAGCACCAGGGAAGAATGGCTTACAGTGGGATTTTTGGAAGAAGATAACAGAAGTCAAGATAATTCTGAAGAAAATGATAGTAATATATAATGAAGTGATTAGCTCAGGGGCATAGATTGGGGGGCAGGACTTGGGTCTTATAGCTCTGCTATTTAAGAATAAGAGGAGAAGAGAGAAGTGGAAAAACTAGAGATCAATCATGTATCTGAATATAGATTGCAAACTAATTATAAAGATACTAGTGGCTAAACTATAAGAAGTAGCTCAGCAGATTCTGGGGACTGAGTAGAGAGGATTTATAGAGAGTTGTCTAATTAGAGATAAGATAGCCTGAGTATATAGCATTATTGAGAGAGCTTGCATCACTAGAGTAAATAGATGACTGGCTTTCTTAGACCAAGAGAAGGCCTATGATAGAGTCTGGTAAGTATAGTTGAAAGGGGTGCTAAAGCATATTGGGGTCCTCTCTGGAGTCTAGTGGGCCTTAGTTAGTCTGCTGGAAGAGAGTTAGGCAGTAATTATAGTGAATAGATATAGAGGGGTTTTATTCTCTCTAGATAGGAGAGTGCTGCAGAGGGATCTACTGTCACTGATCTTATATATATTATCCCTGAAGCCTCTTTTGGATAGGATATGGTGAAAGGTGAGAGAGTTGGACATTCTGAGAGTTAATTGGAAGGTGGGGCCTTTGCCAACAATATAGTGATCAGACTGGAGTCAACTGAAGATATTATAGTACTGAAAGATACAATAGAGTAGTTTGAGAGATACTTAGGTGCTAAGCTCAACTAGTATAAGTGTGAGACTTTGGTGTTAGGAGGAGAGATAGTAGATAGAGATATAATTGAAACAATTGTCTCTATAGGAGAGACTATTTGCACTCTGAAGATTTACTTTTTGATATATAGCTTTTTGTTATCTTATAGATGGTAGAAACAGTAGTTGGCAGAGTGAGAGAACACTCTTTTGGGGTAGAGTAATTATTATATATCTCTGGTAGAGAGAGTGATAGTACTGAATATATATATACTAGCTATCTAGGCTGTGGTATCTGGAGTATCACTTGGACTTTTCAGTATAGATAGTTAAGTAATTATTAAAGATAGCCAGAACCTAGATATGGATAGGACAATGGAGTCAGATTGGTTGAGAGGTGTTGATCTGACCAGTGGACTGGGGAGGCCTGAGTCTGGTGGATTTTTCCAAGCATCTTCATTACTTGAGTATAGTGGTTGAAGCAAGTAAGTAAGTTGAGGAGCAGAGAGTAGATTCCTCTTATGTAGAGGGTGTGGGAGGCCTGGTTCTTCCCCTGTAGTATGACTGGGGATTTTCTATCTCTAGTGGCTTTAGAGGGGAGTCAGAGGATACACTATAGGCATGCAGACCTCTCTCCAGTACCATTCAGGTTACAAAATCTTTGAAAAACACTTATAACATCGTTTATTAGAGAAAGTGACTAGTAACATAGCGACCGACCAGCAATCTGAGGTATATACTGGGCAGGGTGGCCCAAGTACATTCAACTGGCAGCAGGTGGAGTAAGGCCCTGGACTGGGGGGAGGTATGAGGGGGCTGCTGGCAGGAGGATGCGATAGAGGAGGGAGCAGTGGTGGAGGACCAGAGTCTGGAAGAGCGAGCTTTGCAGAGATGGTGAAAGGGAGACAGCAGGCATCTGGGCTGGAGGGATGGCTGAGGAGAGGCAAGGAGGTGGGAAAGATAGTGGTACTGGGGGGAGTAGTCCTTAGTGGTGAAGGCAGTGGAGCTGGGGGTATAGTAGCTGGGAGGAGCATGATGGCTGATGGAGATGGGACTGCCAATCTGGAAAAAAATCCAGATATGACTGCCAATAGCATGGCTAAGTGGCAGGGGCTTGGAAGATTGGGGAATTTGGCAGATAGTGTGATGGGCCTGGTAGTGGCTCCATTACTCAAGAAGTCAATCTTAGCATTTGTGATTACTCTGTGCTTCTGGGACTTAGCAGTGATAGTGAAAATAGTGCTGGGTCTTATTACTAAACAGGTGACTGGAGCAGCATCCATAAAGTTTCTGAAGAGTTTAGAGGGAGTGGAGGTGGGATTTGAGGAGGCTGAGCCTTTGGAGGAGGTGCTAAAGATGGGATTGATGGTTGGGGAGGTGTGCATTCTGATGATGTACTGTCTAAGGTAGGATCCTAGGGTGGTATAACTGTTGGTAAAAGGAGTACCTATGGTGATGGTGGTGGAGATGAGAAGGAGAGTTGAAGAGGTTATGGTAGAGTATGATGAAGTGGTGGACATTGGCTTTAGAGTGTAGGAAGGGACCTCACTCCAGACTAGAGATGTTGATGTGAGGATTCGGCTAGTAGAGAAGGAAGCTACTGGGAAGGTGAGGGACTGGCCTTTGGTGATGGTCTGGGGGGCGATCTTGTACAAGGTAATGAGGGTGAAGGGGAGTGAGGAGGAGGAGGAGGACTTGTTGGAAGCACTGAAAGAGCTGGATAGCATGGTGGAACAGAGGGCAAAGGCTTAAAAGGCATTTATAGAGTCCACATACCTAGAGGTGGTGGGTGGGAAGTGGATCTGAGTAGACAAGAGACAGTGGGAAAGGGCTCAGAGGTATAAGAGACAGAAGGAACTGCTCTCCCGGAAGAGTGGTGGGAGGATTCAAGTGGTGGGTGACTGGGTTGTGCTCAGGCAGAGAGAGGTCAAAGGAGGAGGGATGGGTCTATGGGGCATTGGTTGAGGGTTTGGGGTGACATTGTATTGTTAGAATTATAGATGGCAGTAATAAAGAGCAGTCCAAGTGACTATAAAAAAA
>RBNI01003713.1:0-15333 GCA_003990745.1 Jimgerdemannia flammicorona
TTTCAAAGACAAAAGTAGGAGAAAGAACTGGAAGAACTGGTAACCCATTATGCTCCTGGATATGAACAGGAAGTTGGTCACTAAGGTAGTGGTAATAAGACTACAGACAGTGGTACAGTAAGTCTTAGGTGAGGAGCAGTAAGGCTTTGTAGGGAGCTGGCTCATTAGGGATAGTATAGTCTAGATATATGATATTATTGAAAGAGTTTGGACCTGTATACTAGATAGGAGATTAGTCTTCTTGGATCAGAAGAAAGCATATGACTGCATTTGGTAGGTCTGGCTGACAAAGGTACTGGATAAGATTGGTATCCCTCAGTAGTTTTAAGTAGCTATAATTAGCCTACTAGAGAGGAGTCAAGCAGTGCTCATATATAGGGGTGGTATTCCCACTAGGTATAAGAGTCCCCTAGGAGGACCCACTATCTTCTATTCTATATACTCTGTTCTTGGAGCCATTGATGAATAGAATTTAGCAGAAGATAGGGGGGCTATCTATTGAAATATGTAGGTTACAACTCGATATATGGTGGCGCAGCCTTCCTTGACTATGTTATCATGTAAACGTCACTAATTGCGACGCGTAAAAGCATGTAAGAATTAGCAATAAACAGTTCACTACTCTCTCCAAAAATCCACATTCTACAACAGGTTATGAGCCCCGGTTAGCGGCTATACACCCCTCTTACACATACGCTACACTACGCTATACAATGACTACTAGTTCAAGCAGTGCTAGCAGCGCACCGCCAAGTTCTGGTAACACAAACACAGCCGGAACGGGTTTTGCTTCCATGATGACGAACATTCTGGCAGTGGCGCCAACATCAACAGTAAAGAGGACGATTCCTGTCTTTGATGGTAAGGACTACGCCATATGGGCGTATCATATGAAGAATCTTCTTGAAGAATGCAGTTTGGAGGACTACTGGAAGCCACAGGCACAAGTAATGACATACGACACCATGAAAGATCGCAAAGCGCTAAGGGAGATTACGTTCACCCTTTCGAATGTGCAAATGAAGCTGGTAATCAACGCTACGACAGCGAATGAAGCCTGGGAGATTTTACGCAATCACCATTAACAGGCATCCACGTCAAACAGATTCCACTTAAAGGCGCAACTATTCAATCTTCGAATTAAGTCCAAGGAGAGCATCTGGGACTACGCCAATCAAGTCGATGAGCTGGCGAATCAAGTGAATTCCCTTACATCTATGCTGGCAGACACCATCAAGGATGAAGACAAGGTCCTGGCTCTTATACGAGGCCTTCCCAAAGCATACAACGTGGTTGTTGCTGCTATGAGGGAATCCGGCAGATTATCAGATTATAAGCACGTTGTCACAAGCCTTTTAAACGAGGAAACAAGGCTAGGCAGCAACAACGTCAACGAGGAATATGACGAGAAAGCATTCTACGGTGGAGCACGTGGATGAGGCAAAGACAAGCCGAACAAAGGTCGAGGCCAGCAACGCGGGAAATTCGACGGTAAATGCTTTTACTGTAATAAGCATGGACATCGTGAGCAGGACTGCAACCGCAAGAAGAAGGAAAAAGGTGACCAACAGCAAGGACAATGGCAGGCAAACATGGTGGATGCCAACAACGAGAACAGCAGTGGCAGAGGTCTATTCTTCGCAGAAGCGGCGACCTATCCATATGCAGAAACCATTGAAATAGGAGGAAATTCAGAACCAACCGACAATTCCACCAGTTCGACATCTACAAATCCTGGTCAACAAAACACTTTTCAGACAGCGAAAAATGGTGACGTCAACGTCGGCACCAGCGCAAATGTAAGCTATATGCCGAACAGTGCTTATGTATGCAGCGAAGAGGTCTGGCTTATGGATTCGGGCACAACACAGTATATAACAGCTCACCAGGAGTGGTTCTCTACGTACGAGAAGTTCGAGCATCCCATACCTATCAAGCTAGGTGACAATAACGTCATTTACACTCAAGGGAAAGACAACGTAGGCATACATCTACATGGAAACATTGATGAACCTTCAGACACCTTCGTGGATGTACTATATGTTCCAGATATAGGCAAGAACCTCTTCTCGATAGGCCGGATGATGGCTCGCGGGGACAGAGGAGTAAATATATGCCCGAACGGTGTAACGGTAATCAATCTGAAGAACAATAAGGAGTTAATGTATGCATCGAGAAAGGGGAATCTATATGCAATCAACAGTACGCCAAGTGGTGCTACATCTGCATATTTTGCAACTACGACAGGAGAGGATTTCTGGCGTATAATGCATGAATGCTTAGGACATATCGGTATAACGAGCCTGGAACAGATGATAAGGAGCAAGTCCATGTATGGTTTACTGGACTATACGCCACCGGATTTCTTTTGCGATGGATGCGTGGCAAATAAGGCTTCCTGGCAACCTTTTCAGGAATGAATGAAGCGAGCGGCCGGCATTCTCGATTTGATTCATATGGATATTTGTGGCCCCATGCGAATGGCATCACACTCCGGGAAGAAGTATTTTATTACATTCATTAATAATTATACACGCAAAGTCCACGTATATTTCATTGCGGGGAAAAATGAGGCATTCGACAAATTCCAGGAATTCAAGGCAGCCATGGAGAATGAGACGGGACATAGAATACAAACCCTACACTCAGATAACGGCAAAGAATATGTCAACAAAGGTTTCAGACACTTCTTGAAGAAGAATGGTATATAGCACTCTACAACAGCCCCTTATACATCTCAGCAAAACGGCGTGGCGGAATGATTCAATCGAATGGTAGTGGAAATGGCTAGAACGATGATAAATATGGTCGGCTTACCGAAGTCCTTTTGGGTGGAAGCGGTGAATATGGCGACATATATTCGAAATCGCTATTTCTCTCGAGCTCTAAGCAAGGATCCTGGCAAGCAATCCAGGAACAACAGCAATCTTACTCCTGAGGAATTATGGAGTGGATCCAAGTCTGATATTTCACACTTATGCATATTCGGAAGCAAGGCATACATTCTGGACAAAGGTGGCAACCGAGGCAAGTTCAAACCTAAGGCAGATAAGCATATATTCCTTGGATACGATGGAGCAGGATACAGACTTTGGAACCCACAGAAACGACGTATGATCATTTCACGCGATGTACAGTTCAAAGAGACTAAGCAGGAAATCTACATGGAAATTGTGGAAATTCCTATCTCAAATCTGATGGTGAATTCAATGGTATAGCCAGCGTCATCTACGCCAACTGCAAAGGCTAGCAGAACAACATTTACACCCGAAACGACACCAAAGACATCCTTGGGACCTACGCCAGCAAAAACGCAACCCATTCAAACGGAAATGAAGTTGCAAGAACCAAGGATAACAGAAATTATGGATGAGGATGACGAAGAGGATACCTTTCCAAAGGGTAAGAAGAAGCGCAAATCTGGGATGGATAACGAAGTCCAAGTGGATCTGGGAAATTACTGGAACCCACCCAAGTTATCTCGTCGCAAACAACATCATGTGAACTACGTCTGCGAATGCGCTTACATAGCAACGACCGGTGAGCCAGCACACTACGACGAAGCCATTCACTCAAATGATAAGAAGGAGTGGGGAAAGGCTATGGACGAGGAGTACAGTTCGCTCATCGAAAACAACACTTGGGATCTAGTAAGCCTTCCAGCAGAGCAACAAGCTATAGGATCGAAGTGGGTCTACAAGATCAAGCATAAGGCTAACGGCAACGTAGAATGGTATAAGGCTCGATTTGTAGCAAAGGGATACTCACAAGGCTATGGTGTAGACTACGATGAGACATTTTCCCTGGTATTTAAGTTGACTTCGCTTAGAATACTTCTTGTGATCGGAGCCGAGTACGACTACGAAATACACCAAATGGACGTAAAGACAGCGTTCTTGAACGGTGATGTAGACACAGAGTTATACGTACGACAACTACAAGGATACGAACTATACGACAATGACAGAAACGAGCTCGTATGTAAATTACGCAAAGGGCTCTATAGAATCAAGCAAGCAGCAAGGTTGTGGAATCAAAAGATCGATGGATATCTCCTAGACAATGGATTCAAGCGTTGTGAAGCTGATCCATGTATATACACCCGACATACATCCTCAGGAATGGTATACCTGGGAATTTGGGTTGATGATATTATTTTAGTCAGAACGGCAAGTGAAATCAATGACGTAAAGGCTACACTACACCAGGAATTCAAAATGATGGACTTAGGCGAAGCATCCTATCTCCTTGGAATATCGATTACATGTAACAGGCGCGAGCGTACTATACACCTAATGCAAGCTACATACATTCGAAATATTCTCGAGCGATTCGGGATGAGTGAATGCAAACCAGTCGGGACACCTATGGAAACATTCGTGAAACTAAAGAAGTCTGACACTATGTCTGAGGGAAACGATATCCCCTATTGACAAGCTATGGGATCCCTCATGTATCTTATGCAAGGGACGAGACCTGATATCTCTTTTGCGGTAAACAAAGTGGCGCAGTATTCTTCATACTATGACAATAGCCATTGGACGGCAATCAAGCGAATTTTCAGGTACATCAAAGGAACCGTGTACTATACGCTCAGTTTGGGCAGTGATAATGGGCAAAGCGGGAGTACTATATGCCTATTTGGTTCTTGTGATGCCAATTGGGCCAGCGACTTAGATGACAGAAGGTCTACAACTGGATACATCTTTAAAGTAAACAATAGAGCCATTTCGTGGCAAATGCGTAAGCAACCTTCAGTGGCAACATCCTCTACACAAGCGGAATATCAAGCATTGTCAACAGCAACAAAGGAGGCTATCTGGCTTCGAGAACTGTTAAAGGAGCTGGGATATGAGCAACAGCACTCTACGCTACTCCAGCAAGATAACTAATCAACAATTGCTTTGGCGAAGAACCCTATACATCATGCCAGAACGAAACACATTGACATACAGCATCATTTCATACGTGAATGCATGGAAAACGGCACTATACACCTTGAATACACCCCAACAGAATATATGACGGCGGATTCATTGACTAAAGCCCTTCCAAAGGCAAAGTTTGACTTATGCGTACAAGGAATGAGTATTACGGCACTCTACGCTAGTAATTAAGGACAATTCGGGATGAGATAGGATAATAGAATGACAGCAAGCTTCTTTAACATTAATCGCTACATTGCAGATTTCTACCAATATTGCTCATCTACGAATGTTTACATCTCTACTTTTCAACCTATTTTTCGAGCTTTAAGCAGACAATTCGAATGTTTTTCAGTTTCTAGATAGCGGTCTGAACACTACAGTGAGATTTGCAGTGGTTATAGCTTAGTATTGCAGTTTGGGAATTTTGCATATCTCGTTGAGCGGGAGTATTGAAATATGTAGGTTACAACTCGATATATGGTGGCGCAGCCTTCCTTGACTACGTCATCATGTAAACGTCACTAATTGTGACACGTAAAAGCACGTAAGAATTAGCAATAAACAGTTCGCTGCTCTCTCCAAAAATCCACATTCCACAACACTATCCATATTCAACATTGTGTGAAAGGTTAGAGCCTTTGCAGATAATATGGTAGTTGGTCTAGGATAAATTGCTGATATCAAAGAGCTCTGAGAATCAGTTGTAATAACTCTCACTTCTACCCCTCTCTAATTCTTTGGATACTTAGGGAAATAAGATATTACTTAGGGACTTAGTACCCAATATATACTAAGAAGCCTTCAGTTTGAGGAAGCACTTACTTAAAAGTAGTTGTAGTAATAGTACCTTATCTTTCAAAGGTCTTTCTCTTTTGCCCTATCTTTCAAGAGTCTTGCTCTTTGCTATATACAGACTTAATTCACCTTGGAATTCAGATTCAATGGGTTTATTTAAGTCTTTGGAGATTTATATATTGGTCTCAGTTCTGGCAGAAGTTAGCTAGGCTTCTGGAGTCTAGTCAGAAATACTAGAGTTACTTAGGTGTTATTACTAAGACTCAGGAGAATGTATGTATGTATGGGAGAACTTGATTCTTGTATCAAGGACTGAACTAAAACTGCTTTATTTTAGATAGAAACTGGGGGGTATTTATACAAGCTGGTCTGTGATTTTCTAACTAAGTATGAGTGACTAATTTGGTAACTATAATGAGGTTTGTGATCATGACCTTTGTCAGATAGTTTTTGGCAAAAACAACTTTGTAATCAGGATCTCAATTACTAGACAATAATCAGCTGCTGTGGTAACAGTTGCTGTGATACTGATTGTTAGAGATAAACTGGATATTATTTTTTGTGTTATTTTCTGCATTATTTATTTATTTGTAATATCATATATCACACTTGATCATATGATGACATTATTACTTGCCAGGTTATATGATCACTTGTCTTATCATATCTCATCTGTTCACTTGCTTGTTCATTCTATTACATTCTTCCCTTCTTAGAAATCAATATCTTTATTAATTTGGAAATTGAGAACCAGAGGAGAGAAAGGTGGAGAATCTTCCTCAGTGTTGTTGCCATCTTCTTCAGTGGTAGGGGGGGTGGTTGCTGATGGCTTGCTGTCTAGAATAGAGAAGTCAATGAGGTCTGCAAATAGTTCTTATATTGAGATGGATACTGATATAGAGGTTCTTCATCTGATATAGTTGGAACCATCCAAGTAGAGTTCTTGATCCTTATGCCTGGGGATATTCATTTGGATAGATGGTCCTTCAAAGAGGTCAGAGAGGCCTTAGAGCCATTGGTCTGGGTTGTCATTCAGGAGGGAACTCCAGTGGGACTCAATGTCAGTAGACTTGAGGGTAATCTAGGAGTTGACTTCTTGGGCTATCTTGATCTCTAGTATGTCAATCTCAGAGAAGGAGAGATTCTGGAAATCCTTCAGTTGGACATAGTTGAGGTTGAAGATTGCAAAGAGTATATAGCACATAATTTGATAGACCTTCTTGGCAAGTCTTTGCTCATATCTATCTAGGTGGGTTCAGTCTGAGATCTGGTCAGTGGGTAGGTCCTTTGTATGTTGGAGGAGTTAATGGCTGATTTCATATTCATGCCAGATCTCTAGGCAGCTGGTAGTAAGGTAGGCTCTTTTGATGAGTTTATGGCAGTCAAGAACATACTGTCTTAGATCTGGACTGGAGAGATTAGTCACCAAACTGCCCACTATAGCCAGCCCCTCCCAAGCTAGGTTGACTGCCTCTTTGGATACATCCCAGTTGCTATCTGAGGAAGAAACTGCCACTCTGAGGCCCTGGGTAGTAGGCATTCTTATCTTGTCTTTTCTTTATAAAGAGAGGGGATAAGAGTTGCAGAGTATTCTGGCCTTGAGTATTTATACTTATTCTTCTGTCTGGTGTAACCTTCTTTTGATTATGCTTTCCAGCAGAAAAATATGTGACCTATTACTATAAGTGGAGCATATACTAGTCATATAAGGAAATCCTGATTTCAAAGATATTGTCACTTGCAGTCATGGTTACACAGAGTTAATAGGTCTTGGTCCTCTTTTTTTTTGTCTGATTGGCACATTTGTAAGGACTGGTCATTCTTGTCTAGGGTGAGGACTCTCATTGTCATGACTGGAGGTTTGAATCTCTTGAAAATAGTATTTCTTATAATCCAAGACAATTTCTAGTAACAATATCTATCACATGGATGAGCTTAGGTTGGTTTTGATATCATTGGCTTTCCTAAGTTCTATATAAAGCATCTATCATCATTTAGTAGAGATGATACAGATGGTATGAAATGGAGTTGTTCAAATACATTTTGCTATACTATGCTAGATTGTTCTTTACCTGAGTGTCTTCTTGTTGATTAACTATGATGTTCCTTTTTTTTATAATGTTTAGTATTATATTCAGATAAGAATATGTAGTATCCTCCTATTTGCTATATGCTCTAATTTTTAGAGCTTCAGTTCCTTCCTTTGCTGGGAGGTGAGTGTTTCCATATAGTGCTAGAGGGCTTTACATATATTCTCTAAAGCTTCTTTTTTTTTCCAGATAGTGTCATGGGTGGGGTAATCCTTCCACTTAATGAGAAAAAACTGCTTGACTATTTTGAGATGTTTGTGGATCTTGTGGTCAAGTACTTTCTCAATTTTGAATTCCTTATAATCATTGATCCTAATTGAGGGTAGAGGTGGAACTATATGCTTGGGGAATGAATTCTCATGATAGTCCACCAATTGGCTGATATGGAATACTGGGTATACTTGGATATTATGGGGAAGTTATAGCTTATAGTTGACTTCACTGACTTTTCCCACAATCTTATATGGTCCAATTCTTCTAGCACAGAGTTTCTTAGCTGATTATTATACCAGAGTATCTGAATAGAGGTGGGATGTTCTAAGCATGACCATGTCACCAATATTATAGAAGACTTCTCTTTACTTTAAGTTTACATACTTGGTCTGATAGTCCTGTGCTTCTATGAGAGTATCTCTTGTCATTTAGGTAAGATCAGAAATAGTCTCAGCCAGATCTTGAACTGCTGGGACTGCTGATTTCACAGTAATACTTGGGGTCCTCGAGTATTGACCATGATTTAGGAAGAATGGAGTCTTCCTCATAGAGATTTGCTGGCTATTGTTGTAGACAAACTCAGTATAGGCTAGATACTTATTCTAATCATTCTACTTATAACAGTAAGATGCTAAGTATCTACTTGAGAGTCTTATTGGTTTGCTCAGTTTGGCCATCAATCTGAGAGTGGTAGATAGTAGAGAACTTCAGCTTGGTTTCATGGAGAGAAAAGAATGCCTTCTAGAAGTTACTTATAAACTTGGCATCTCAGTCAGATACAATGGTGCTAGGCATACTATATAGTCTGAATACTTGGTTGAGAAAAATCTCAGCAATCTCTAGTGCTGTAGCAGTGGTCTTGATGGATGCAAAATGAGCTTGTTTGCTTAGACAGTCTATGAATACCACAATGGCATCCCATCCTGCCCTGGTCTTGGGGAGCTGAACAATAAAGTCTGTTACAATCTAATCTTAGTTATGACTCAGAATAGACAGAGATTGCAGAAGTCCTGCTGGTAGCTTGTTATCACTTTTGAACCTTTGGTATATCTTGCATGAGGCCACAAAGTCTTTAATATTCTTGGTCATCTTTGGCCAGTAGAACTCTCTTTAGAGGAGACTGTAGGTCTTCTCGAAATCAAAGTGACCTACTGCAGGAGTATCATGGAGTTTCTGCATGATCTTGAGTCACAGAGTATCATTGTTGGGTGCAACCGCTCTGTCATGGTCTCTGTAGATAAGTCCATCACAGTAAGTGAATCTTTTGGACATTTGCCTCATGAGTTCTGGAATCTGGGTTTCTGGGTCTTGGCAGAATTAAAGAAAATTCATCAGGGGGTTGTCTTGTTGATAGCTATCCTTGATCATTTGGATAAGGTCTCCAATTATCTTGACTATGAAGATAAGTTTATCTTCTATATACCTGGAGAAACCATCAGCCACACAGTTGGTTTTGCCTGGGATATACTTGATTTCCATATTAAAGTTGGTAATAATTTCCATCTAGTAGACTTGTCTGTGGGACAGTATGGGCTGTATATAGATATACCACAGAGTATGGTAATCAGTGTAGGCCATAAATAGTTGTCTTAAAAGGAAATAGTGTCATTTCTAGAGTACAGTAACAATGGCCAGAAGTTCCTTCTCATGGGTAGTATACTAAGTCTCAGCTGGCTTGAGCTTTTGAGAAAGGTAGGCCACTGGGCAATCTTCTTGGCTAAGTACTATCCCTATAGCAATATCAGAGGTATCTGTAGTCAGAGTAAATAACTTAGCAGGGTCAGTTACAATTAGCACTGAGGCCTCAGTAAGGAGTCTCTTGAGATGGTCCATAGTCTGAGTACATTCAGAGATCTATTCAGTCTTGATGTTTACTCCTTTATAGGTCAGGCTGGTCAGTGGAGCTGCAATAGCATAGTATCCTTGAATAAATCTTCAGTAGTAACTGGCAATATCCAGAAAGTACTGAAGTAGCTTGAGGATAGTGGGGATAGGAATATCCTTAAGGGCTAATACCTTTCAGGAATCCACATTGATATCTTCAGCAGAGATGATATGTCCTAGGTACTCAATCTGGTCTTGATAGAACTTATACTTGTTTATCTTGGTATAGAGCTGATGTTCTTGCAGAAGAGTTAGTACCTATCTGAGGTGGGTATAGTATAATTCTACTGTTTCACTGTAGATTAGTATATAATCAATATACATAAGGACATAGATGTTGAGGAGTGGTCCAAAGATATCATTCATCAAATACTAGAATGTTACTAGTATATTGGTCAAACCAAAAGGCATAACTCAGAACTAGTAGTGTCCAAATCATGTTTGAAAAGCTGTCTTTTCAATATCCTTCTCATCAATGAGAATCTGATGGTAGCTATTTCACAAGTCTGTAGGGAAAAGGTCTTGGCCTTGAAAATTTGGTACAACAACTCATCAATCCTAAGCAGAGCATACCAGTTCTTGATGGTGATCTTGTTGAGGGCTCTGTAGTTAATATATATTTACAGAGAGCTATCCTTCTTCTTGATAAATAGAATGGGGGCTCCAAATGGAGAGCAGCTAGGTTTAATATATTCTTGGATCAGTAGTTTGGTCAACTTGTCCTTGAGGGTCTTGAGTTCAGGTTGGATCAGTTGATAGATACTCTTATATAGAGGTTAAGATCCTAGAATGAGACCAATTCTATATTAGATTTGGTGCTTAGGTGAAAGTCCTTGAGGGTCCTGGAAAACATCTTAGAATTCCTCAAATAGTTCTTAAGCTTCTGTTGAGATTGGGCCACTTGTAGCTTCAGTGACTTTTTGTACCATACAGATGAAGTAGGTATTTCCCTTTTTTCAGGAGAGTCTCTTCATTTGGATAGCAGAGATGATTTCAATTTCTTGATAGTTGGTATCTTCTTGGGGTATCAGAATGATCTTTCTGTCTTTATAAGTCAGATTAACCTTGTTGGTTCACCAGTTGATATCTGGGTTGTACTGGGTCAATCAGACTTTTCCTAAGATAATGTCTTGTCCTGGGAGGTCTACAATGCTGAAGTCTAACTTCTCTTGATATTTGCCAATCTTGAGTAAGAGATCTTTATAGATCTTAGTCAGTGGTGCAGTCTTACTATCACTAAAGGTAATACTCCTTTTCTCATTAATTGGTCTACTTTGGGCTCCAATCCTCTTAGTAGTCTTGGTACTGATATAGTTTCCAGTAGCACTACTATCAAGCAAGACATTGACATTCAATCTGTAGACTTGACCTGTAAACTTGATGCAACTGTCCTCCTTTTTGATGGTGTTGAGCTTTTTATCCTCATTATTATCCGAATTACTATCAGTCTCCTTGAAGTCAGTTTCTTCCTATCCTTCATAAGGAGGGTTGTCTTGTTTGGATTCCTCAGTCTATTGGACTTGGTGTTTCTTAGATTGAATTTTGAAAACTTTGGAGAGGTATGTATGATATTCACTAATATGTTCTATGCAGTATATTCAGATAGAATGAGGACATTATCTATATGGTGCATAACTATCTGCAATTCTCTTGTACCAGTTTTTATCAACTTCCTTCATGGTTGCAACCTTTTGACTGGGAGGTTTATTGGTTAATCCAAACCCTTTCTTGCCATAGTTTGTCTGAGAGAGCTCAGGGACTTCTTCAATGGTGAGATCTTAACAGATTTCTTCAATGATTGCTTAGGCAATCCTTTGGCCTACTTTGACTTCAAATGAGGTGTCTCCAAAATTTTGCAAGATAATACAGATTTTGCCAATAAATCCTTAGTCAACTACTCCTCCTCTTAGCCCAATGTTGAACTCTTTGGCTAGGCTGCTTTGCTCAGCAAGATGGATGTATGTGTCTTTGGAGGCTTATATTGCAATTCCTGTTCACACTGTAGCATTAATACTTGGTGGAATGGTGAGATCTTGGCTACTGTAGAGGTCATATCCAATATCAGTAGGATGAGCCTTAGTGAGAATGGTAGCCTTGTACCATATCTTCTATACTTTGATAACATTCTCAGAGTTCTTTTTTTCTGAACCTTCTCTAATGATAGTAATGTTCTGATTACTGGGTTTGCCTGATCTGTTTCTCTTCTCAGGGTATTTGAATGAGATGTGTCCTGCCTTTTTACAGATAAAACACAATCCTTTTTCATAAAGCTGCTTCTTTTTACTCTCAGTAGGAGGTCTTGGTCCTCTGGGATTTCACTGGTTCCTTTGATCATTTCTTTGATCATTTCTTTAGTCATTCCTTTTGGTGGGATTCCTCCTATCTTGGTTATCCTTCTTATGTTTTGGATTTTGTAGGGCCTGAGCAGTAAGGATTTCATGAGCTCTTCTTTGTACTTGGGCAAAGTATTATGAGTAGTGGGGACATCCTTGGGGGAGGCCTTATTCCTTAATCTTCTGGGTGAGCCAGTCTGATAGGGCTGCAAAGAGATGATTGGCTCTGGTACCATTGATGGCCAAATTTGTTTCCTAATAGATAAGTCCAACAGTTTTGAGGTAGGTATCCATTCTGGTGGCAAATGTTTCTGGATCCTCCTCACTATTCTTGTGGAACTTCATCTGGGCCAGTTTGTTCCAAGTTTCTTATATATAGGCTGCATTTTAGAATTTTGTCAGTAGTAGGGCCTTGAGTCCTGGGCCTGCTTCATAGTTATCTCAACCTGGTCTATTATTAGTAGGTGCTTGTCTATTGACTTGAGGACAGTTTCTCCAGGTTACTGGGTGTTGTTCTAAGGTTCACCAGAATTCAGCTGCTGTTCCAGTGAAGAATGTGGCTACTGTTTCCACTTGTGCTACTGATGTGGCAAACAACTGTTAAAGAATGTTGTTCTGGTTATAGGTGAGCATTCCTATAGGTACTTGGTTATTATTTCATTGGTTTGCTTGGTAACCTATATCAACTACATTGATGAAGTTTTCGATATTGCTATTTTTTCCACTGAATGTAGAAATTCATAAGATCTTAGTTAGCTTGTTCTGTTCAGCAATTTGTTCTACTATCTCTGCTAGTATAGCTAGCTGGGTAGTCAGTGCTGCAATATTAACATCTACCATTATATTGACTATTGGTGGTGGGTCTGTAGAGGTAGATTCTCCTGAAGATTGTTCTGTCTGATGGGGTTGTGGTGCTGTATGACTTGGAGTTACTTGATTCCCAGATATCAGATCAAAGAGTCCTGTGAGAGAGGGTAAATCAAACCTCTATATAGGTGGTTGGATTGGTTCTGGGGTCTGATCTTCTTGATCTGTAGTTCCTTGGTAAATTCCTAGGTCTGCTGTTCCTAGTTGGCTATCATCAGACTGATAACCTGTAGAGTCTTTATCTGACTCCCTTCCCTGATGAGATAGTGCATCCTCATACTGACTGGGTCCTTCAAAGAGGATATCAGTTTCTGGCTATATAGATGAGCCTACTTCTTGTTCAGCAGTAGGAGATAGATAGTCTGCTTACTTGTTCTCGTACCTAGTTATGGCAGAGGTATAGTATACAACTAGCCTGTAATAGAGTGAGGTCTTGGTTGGAGTATGATGATATCTATCAGAAGTAATCCACTTGGTAGCTGCTTCTTTTGCAGCAGGGGGTATAATATGTATAATCTAAAAAATTCTGAGTGGCTGCAGCAGTAGATTCTGGAGTTCTGGTGGTTCCAATGTATCCATGGAGAAGTTCAGAGAACCTACAGCAGCTGACTATATTTCTGAGTCCCAGGTAGTAAGTCCTAAAGATCTGGTATAGATCCTTATAAGCCTAGTCAATTACAAGCTAGTAGGTCCCTAGGTCCGTGGTTTCCTGATACCACTTGGTCCTAATGGTAAGGGCTTCTCTAGCTCTGGTTTGAGGATCCACAGTTGGTTCTGGGGGTTACTCCTATTTAAGGTTGGTCTTGTTCCAACTTCAGGAGTGTGTTCTTAGTGCCTTCTTGACTCAGTAACCCACTGTTATCAAGTTGTAATAACTCTCACTTCTACCCCTCTCTGATCCTTTGGATACTTAGGGAAATAAGATATTACTTAGGGACTTAGTACACAATGTGTACCAAGAAGCCTTCAGTTTGAGGAAGTGCTCACTTAAAAGTAGTTATAGTAGTAGTGCCTTATCTTTCAAAGATCTTTCTCTTTTACCCTATCTTTCAAGAGTCTTGTTATTTGCTGTATACAGATTGAATTTGTCTTAGAATTCAGGTTTAATAGATTTACTTAAGTCTTTGGGGATTTATATACCAGTCTCAGTTCTGGCAGAAGTTAGCTAGGCTTCTGGAGTTTAGTCAGAAACACTAGAGTTACTTAGGTGTCATTACTAAGACTCAGGGAAATGTGTGTGTGTGTGAGGGGACTTGATTCTTATATCAAGGACTAAACTAAAACTGCTTTATTTCAGATGGAAACTGGGGGGTATTTATATAATGTAAGAGGGTTGCTTTTTAGGGTAACCGTTACGTAGTTCTGGAAGGGTTTTCTGGAAGTTCTGGATATTCTGGAAGACCGTTTTCTTATGGTCAAGATCAATTTCGTATGGAGTACGTCCTCTATGCTTATTGATTTCAAGATCGGGTTGACATCTCAACCAAAGTCCTTTTTTGGACTAGTTCTGGATGTTCAGGATTTTCCATATTTCAGGAAGTTCAAGAAACTAAGACCAGCTTAGTTGAATTGGTGTATCGCTGCAGACAATACCCAATTAGGAAATTTCGTGACGGGGTTAGGAGTAGGACCTAACGGGGAGCGGATTTACTTAAGAGTGGTTTGTGGGTTATTAAATAGGTTTATTCTCTATTCATGATATTGCTATACTAGAAGTAGTAGTGTGAAGGGATATTGTGGAGAAGTACTCAGGAGTTGTGTTCGGATTGTTCAGGTCTGAGATTCTGAGGTCTGGGGGAGGGGGTATTTATACTAGTGAGGGGCTATCTGGGCTATGCTAAATGTGGATGTAGCACTAAGTGCTTTGCTGAGTCGGAATGCAGTCACGTAGTACAAGGGTGATCTGACATGTCAAGAGATCGTCTGACTGCTGAGTCAGTTCACAGTCACGTCGTACAAGGCTAATCTAACTATACTATGACTGCTAATCTAATTATAGGTTTACACGCTGTCTGGGTAGTCTTCGATGATATCACCATCGATGACATCATCTCTGATGAAGTAGTCGTCTAAGAAGAGTGGTTCGCGGATTACTTCTCCTTGTTGGCTGAGATAATAATACATTGGAACTTCATCTCCGTCCCACAGAATAGCATCATCTGTCTCGTATGCTGGATAAGGTGTTGGGGGACGAAGAAGTGGTGCATCGTCTTCGTTTTCATC
>RBNI01003714.1:0-15331 GCA_003990745.1 Jimgerdemannia flammicorona
AAAAAAAAAGGTATACAGAATGAGATATAGACTAATATAGGCCCTGCTATATCTGGCATGATTGAGCTACTGGATAATAGCTAGCCTAGATTAATAAGAGAGCAGTGCTTAATAGGTGGTAAGAGAGAGTTTTAGTCTATATAGTCTAGGTTATCTTCTAATTAAAATCTGTAGGATATTGAGTTTATTAAAAAAAAAAAAAAAAAAAAAAAAAGTCAGTAGGAATTAAATTCCAACAAGTGGAAATTATCAGAAATATTCCAAGAACTGAGGAAAAATATATATATATATATATATCAAAAGAGTAAAAGATTATATATAGAGATATTCTTTTATATTTTAATATACTATATAGAAGAAATTTTACAAAATTAGACAAAGTGAATATAAAAATATATATATATAATAAATGATATAATTATAATCAAATACAAGAAAGTACTCTAATTTTTGGAAGTTAGATATAGTTGTAATTACTTCTCTAAAGTTTTAAAGAAAGTATTTACTAAAATATATAAAACTTTTCAAAATAGAACAAGATATCTTTTTAATAGCCCAACTTAAGACAATAAATGATAGATCCATAAATACTAGTTACTATCTTAAGAAGAAAGCTTATATTAATAAAAAAAAAAAAATTATACTACTGAGATCACAATATATTTCTTTACTAAAAAATATATTTAAATATATTAGAAATTAATTATATCTATTTTGAAAATATATAAGATCATTTAGTAAAAAATGGTCTTCTATTATAGCTCTATAATAATATAAAGATAATATTATAGTGAAATCCTAAGATAATTATTAATATAAATATAGCTATAATAATTTCATAGTTATATTTTAGTCTTAGTACTTTTTTATATATTTTCTCTAGTTTTTTCTTATCTTTTCTTGAATATTCTACTATATTTTAGCATCTTCTAAATATCTAGAAATCTATTAATCATCTTTGCTAAGAATCTATTTCTTAGTCTTTCTCTTCTTTTCTAAGATCCTTCTAGATCTTTCTTTCAGATCTTATATAAATATTCTTATTCTCTACTTAAATAAAGTTTAGAATATTTTTTCTTAGAATTTCTTTAAAAATACTTAAATTTATAAGTATCTTTTCAAGCTACTTTAAATCTATTAAAATTATTAGTCTTAGTTATTTTCTCTTAAAGAAACTAGAACTATTATACTTAGTAGCAGTAGTGTTATTATATACCTTATTAAGAAATCTTATATGAATTTAAAAACTAGTTACAATTAGTTATACAAGTTTCAAATAAATTACAGAGAACTAGTCTACTATTTAGACCCCTCTACTATAGAAGAAGTAGATGATATAGAACTACAAGTCAATCTAGAGAAAATAATTATCACTATGGCTCATCAAATTTGATAACTTTAAGTACAAATAAACTATTAGAAAACAAAAAACTACAGTTATATTATATTCTACTACTATACTAATCAGCTTTAAGTTACTTAAGCCAGATATCTTTAATAGTCACTGAGGAGAACTAACTATAGATATATAGACCTTCTAGTTAGACTAATACTTTGAACTCACAAAAATAGAGAAAGATATATAACTCCAGTTTACCACTATACTTCTCTGAGGAAATATAGCTATTTGGTAGTATAATTATATTATAACCACTACTATCTATTTGAATATAAAAATTCAAAATTAGAAATTCTTCAAGAAGGCCCTTTACCAGCAGTTCAAGTCTGCTAATACTAATAGAATTATTATTTTTCAGCAATTCTGGATTTCTATGATTAGTCTGTTAAAGAGTAGTTGGGTAGTTCTTATATATAATAGTTATTATGATATTATATTTCTATTAGAGAGAGATATTTCTCAGGGGGATCTATTGTCCTCTATTCTATATACTCTGTCATTAGAGCTATTGATAGATAGGATTTGCTATAAAGTAGCTGAATTCTTAGTCTTTGAAATAGTGTAAAAGATTGAAGTTTTTAAAGATGATATAGTAGTTAGTCTTGACTTAGTTGATAATATTGGAGTACTAAGAGAGATAGTAAAATAGTATAAGGAGCTTTCTGAAGTAAAGCTTAACTGGTATATATAAGTGTGAGATGATAGTATTAGAGAATAGACTAATAAGTAGGGATATTATTAGAATAATTATCTCTATAAGAGAAGCAGTATAGTATCTAGATATATATCTTCTTATTGGTATATAGATTTATCTTGCCTAAATTTTGATAGAAGAGAAAGATAGCTGATTGAAAGATAGCTCTTTAGAGCTAAGAGAGGTATCATATCTCTCTGACTAGATAGATATTGATACTGAATATTTACTTATTACCAAAGCTATAGTATTTAACTTATTACTTAAACTTTCTGGCCTAAGTAGTAAAGAAATTACTGAAGTTAGTTCAGAATTAAATCTGGGCTAAAAAATAATATCAGATAGGATAAGAGGTTTTAGTAATACTAGTGAATAAAGAAGATCTTAGTTTGATAAACTTCTCTAAGAGATTGTATTATCTGAGAGTCTAGTGGTTGAAGTAGATTATTGAGCTACATATAAGATATAGAGTGAATACTACTGATGCAGAAGGTGGTTTTTCTCCAGAGACTCTTTAGGTAATTTACTATTATTAGTTAGACTGAGTAATAATAAGTACTTATAGTATAAGGGCTTCTAGTAGAGGGTGGCTAATGATATATATTATATTAAGCTATGCTAGCAGAGTGCTAAAAGAGAGATAGATTAGAGTCTAGCAATATAGAGATGAGATAGATTACTATTAGATAGTTCTTTACTGATAGGTTTTAATATTAGTACTTAAGTAGAGTACTTAAGAGAGATGGATCAGAATTTATGATCTATAGGCTGGCAGATAACTGAGATTGATAAAGAGTAGAACTAAGAAGATATCTGATCCTAGAGTACTAAAGTACAGTAGTGACTTTCTCTAAAGTTCTGAGTAGTGTAGTTGTATTTATTGAGGAGAAATGTCATGCTGAACTTTCAGTTAGATCACTTGGTGGATAGCAGATACTTTGATTGCGAGAAGTGATATGATATAGAGCAGAAGGAGGGTTTTATACAGATATCTAAATATTGACTAAGTGAGTACAAGATACTTGATAATTTTTGGATAGAGGTTGAGAATTGTCTGAGAGTAGTATACAGAGAGGATAGTATAGATAGGATGATTTAAGAGAGAGATTAGTAGATTTTATTAGTAATAAGTAACTCACTATTAGATGAATTTTGATATTATAAATAAAACTAATAAGATACTAATTATATATATTTGAGGTAGAGAGATAAATAAGTTTGAAAGAGTATTTGATAAGGTGAGAAGGATTATTAGAGGAGGTTCTGTCTGGCTGATGGATAGGGTGGAACTCTCAGAGTAGTTATTACTACTATCTAGTAGAGGAGATTTATAAACAAAGTGAGAGAAAGATAATAATGATTAATAATCTAGTGGTCTTTAATTATAAAAGTAAGAAGTAGTTCCTTAAGAGAGATTGATTAAGAGTGGAGTTACTATATTATATTAAGAGTTAGAAGAGTTTGGTAATAAATAATGAAGTCTGAGTAATTATAGAAAAAAAAAAAAGAAAAAAAAATAGAGTAAGAAATATATATATATTTTAAAAAGATTTGAAAAGTTGATAAATTGATTTTTCACATTTTATAAATTTTTATAAAACTTATAGATAGTTTTTTTTATAATAAAATTTAACTATAATATATAATAAAATATATATATTATTATATATAGATTATATATAATTATTAGATTAGAGTAAAATGATTAAAATATTATTATCTATATTAATATTATATATTTCTCTCAAAATATATATATATTTTACTCTATATATATGTATATTATTTTATTTTATTTTTTTATTTTATAGACTTGAAGTTCCATGGATTTTTATTAAAAGGAAATCTAGACTATATAGGCCAAAACTCTCTCTCCACTATCTCTCAAGTACTATACTCCTAATAAATCTAGACTAACTATTGTCCAGTAGCTCAACTATATCAGATATAGTAGAGTTTATAGTAGCCCATATCTAATTCTATATACTATATTCTTCTTACTACTAGAGAGTAAATAATTATATATTAATAATCAAAGATATATATCTGAAATCTCAACATATATAAAAAACTATGCTTAAGCCAATTTACATAGTCTCTGCCACTCTAAGTAGAGTAATAAATAAAGAAAAACTACAGAATAATGGGTAGAATCTAGTTCTCTCTAATGAGATAAGTAGAGGACCTTATATATGAAATAGAAGGAGATCTCCAATATCTCACTACTCAAGCTTATAGGCTTCAATCATATTGCTATATCAGTTCTTAGTTCTAGTTAAGTATAGTTAAGATATCTGATCTAGGTAGCTTCAGGTCCCTCAACTACTCTTAATAACTAGGGCCTAATACTACATATTACTAAAAGTAGCCAAGAGTGATACTTACTATCTAACTATCCTATATCAATCAAAAGGCTCTACTAATGCAATATCTGCCCCAGCCCTGATGATTACCCCCAGTCTGGTACCTAACTAGTTTACTGTAATTATCCTTTCTCTTTTCTATAATAGCTATATATCTCTTCTTCCAACCTAACTCTAACCAAAAAAAACAGTTAGTATTATACTTACTGGAAAGCTCACCAAAGCTCAGAGAGCTCTACCATAGATATCAAGAATCTGTAGATAACCTATACTAATACTTAATACTTAAAGTTAACCAATACTCAATATAGTCTATAATATATTAAGATGATATCTTATTAATAATAACAAAAAGAAAAAAGGTTCATATCAAAACAAATATACTCCAGATATAGTCAAAGATATTAGAAACTATGAAAAAGTAGAGAAGATACCAATTTGATACTGATAAAGAGATAACTTGACACTATTATCTCTCTCTCACTATGCTCTTATAGGTACAGCAAATCAATCTGAGATAGAGGAGATAAAAGTAGAAGAAAGAGAACTTAGAAGATTGCCTACCAATCTTGTCTGGTATAATAGCAGAGAAAGAAGCTGTCTATATTTTCTATCTCTAACTATATTATTTATATATAAATATTTAATATTAAAAAATATTTTCAGATTTTTATTTTTCTAAGATTAAAGAGTAAATTATAAGAGAATAATATATAATTATTATTATTTTAAGGTTATTTATTTATAATTTAAAATATATTAGAATATTAAATATTATATTTATATTATAAAGTAAAAATAATAATTAAAACTGAATTTTATTTCTTTTTTCTGTTTTTATTTTTATTTTTATTTAATCTGCTTCAGTTATTATACAAAATAGTTATATAATATATAATAGTATTAAATAGACCAATTCTTAAAAATATTATACTATATATATATTTTTAATCTTTAATATAAATTATAAAAATTGTATAGAATCATATTTGCTAACAGTTCCTTAGTTTATTCTTTTTGATTTTTTTGTATTATTTGCTATTTATATTTGGAAAAATTGAGCTTCTCTCATAAGTACTATCAGGTTAAGCAATTTTGGTCTGATATTTTTATAGAATATAGCTAACAACTATTTGACTTATGATTTTATCAATAATAAATACACTACTTGCAAATTTATATAATCTAATAACTGAGAAATTAGACTATTTATAGATATTTCCATAGGTACAATAGTAAAATTATTCAAAAATAATAGTATTGATGGTATTACTTATATATTGTTACATAGTGATCACTAAGTCCTTCAAATATATCAGATTCTCTCTAAGATATATCTCTTAGACTAACCTCAAGTTTATTATAAGCAAGTTCTTATTGGAGTGCCTTTCCAAGATCTTATAGTTCTCAAACTTCTTATCTTTAAACTGTCTTATTATCTCTGAGATTGCTTGCATGGAATTGAGAGTAAGTGAACTTGACTGACTTTATTTTAAAGAAAATAAGAGGAGTATTTATACAAAATATAATTCAATAGTTGCTAAGTTATAAAGCTAAATATAAATTCCAATAACCAAATAAAATACTGAAACACAGAAAACTATGGTTGTAAGTATAAGTTCAAGTATCTGTATAAATAGTTACATAAGTTAGGATACCAGTAGAGTTTTGGTGATATAGAAAAAGAATACCAGAAGAATTCTGAGTTATGCAAGATTAGAATACCAGAAGAATTACAGTTACACAGAAAAAGAATGCTGGTAGAATTCAGTATTACCAAGAACTTAAAGCAGAATGTTCAGGACCTTCATCACTATCATTAAGGCCAGAGGTTGGAGACAGAATGTCTTCAAAGGAGATGAGGTCTGTGAACATTTTGTCCATTTTACATACTTCATACATCTCATGTATATTGCATGGGATGATGTCATTGCCAATGATATCATTACATTCAGCAGTAGCAGGGGCTCTACAATCTATGATATTCTCTGCTACAAAATAAGGAACAAATGTGGGATCTTGGAGAGGTCTAACCTGGATACTGGGGCCTTGGAATGCTGAGATTAATCCTTGTATAAATTGATCTGGGTTGTCCTGGAGGATGGGATACCAGAAGTCCTCTACTTTATTACTATTGAGGCATATAATCTTTCACTAGTAACATTAAGGTGACACAAGACTCAGATAACACTTTCTGCAGCATTTTTGGTAAAAGGCAACTAGCAATATAGACAGCAATGAATGTACTGGTGAGCATGTTGGCCAGGGGAGCAGTAGTGCCTTTAACTGGCAGCATGTAGAGAGGAGGAGGGGGGATGGTACTGGTGGAGGAGGAAGAGGCAGATTGAGGCAATATAGAGGGGAGAGGGTGACCTTTGCAGACAAAGTGAAGATGGGGAGAATGGCTTCTGGTCTAGATAGTTGGCTGGGCCTGAGAAAGACATCAAAGACTACTGTTGAGGGACAGAGAGGGGCCCCCATGGGAGGATCGGGCAGTAGAGGAGAGAGGGGAGTAGGGGCTAGAGATGTGACTACTGATGGAGCTGTGACTGGGGATCTGGAAAAAAATCCAGATGTGACAGTGGTTAGTAGTTCAGAATAGAGAGTGGGCACAAGGCCTGGGGACCTAGCAGATGGTGTGATGGGCATGGTGTCAGCACTGTTACTCAAGAAATCAAGGTTGGAATTCACTGTCACATTGTGTTTCAGAGGCTTGGTGGTAACTGCAAGGATGATCTTGGGGCTGATAGTGCAGGAGGTGAAGGGGGTAGCTTTGGTGAAGTTCTTGAAGGGGAAAGAAGGAGTTGAGATTGGGTTCAAGAAAGAGGAGGCATTGCTGGCAGCCATGGAGAAGGGGGTAACCATGGGTGGGGTAGTAGTCTCTATGGCCAAATGTATATACTGAGACCTCTGAGTGGTGCAGTTGATGGTATTGGATCTTCCAGAAGTGGTCAAGGAGTATAGGAAGATTGTGGACATCAGGTTCAAAGTCTGGGAGGGTACAGAGCTCTAGACTGGTAATGTTAACATCTGGGTGAGGCTAGCTGAAAAGGAGAATACAGGGAAGATAAGGGACTGGCTGGTGACTCTGAAGTGGGGACTGGTCGAGTGCAAGGTCACATAGGTGAAGGGGACTCAGAAAGAGGAGAAGGATTTGCTGGAGACTCTTGAGGATCTGGCAGGAGCAGTCAAGAGGAGGAGATTGGCTTGGAAGGAGTATGAAGCCAAGACAGTAGTAGAAGTGGTAGATGGAAAGAGGATTAGGATAGACCAGATGATCTGGGAGAAAATACAAGGGAGACAAGTCCAGAAGGAGCTGCTGGTGAAGTTGGATGGCAGTGGGGCTGACAGCAGTACAGAGGAAGGGGGAGCAGGATTACAAGAGAGTGCCTGAGTGGGGAAACACAGGATGGCCCAAGGTGGGGCCCAGGGTGGACTGAGGGAGGAAGGACAGAGTGGTATGGAGGCAGACTCAGAAATGAGCAAGAAGGTACACCTCCAGTATAGTGTCCCAAGTGGGGCAGGGGGTGAGGAGGAACTACTAGATATATCAGAAGAAGAGTGGGATGAGTTGGTGAGGAGGAGCACTTTGGTGGACCCAGAGGTGGGGGTTGATAGGGTTGCCCAGGGTATGGCAGAGGTGGTGGATGAGGAGAAGTGGCTGTGAAAGACTCTAGAGGGGGTGGTAGTGGAGGAGCTGGGGGGAGAGGACTTCCAGGTTATGGAAGAGAGGTATTGAGAGGAAATTCTTTGGGGTGAGGAGGTGCTAAGGAAGGTTAGGAACAAGATTCTGGTGGTCCTCTTGAAATTAGTTGAATATCAAGTAGATGATTAGAGGGAGGAGGAACTTCAGGTAATTGTGAATGAGCAGGCAGCATTCTTGTGGGGATTGAGGAAGGGGTTAGAGAAGTGGAGAGTGGTTTGTGTAGACTATTGGGCAGAGATGGAAGTGGTGGATGGAGTGGAATGTCAAGAAATCTTAGAGGCATTGGATGCTCAGGCTGTAGTGGAAGGTGACTTAGAAGTAGAGCAGTGCTTGGATCTGGCTGGGGATGAGATGAGCATGGAATACTAGGCTGGATTCTCAAATTCAAACATTATTTGATATGAACAGTATAACTAGAATATTCTCTTTGAATGTGAATGAGTTGAGGAGAGCAACTTGGCAAAAGTACATATTTGGTTGGCTAAAGAGTTTGGACACAGATCTCTTCTTACTGCAGGATGTATGTTATGAGGTAGATGTGGACTTACAGAATTGGACTAGGGAATGGGGGGGGGCAGCAGTGTGGACTGGGCAGGTGGGTATCCTAGTTAGAAAGGGAATGGGGGATATTGGCGATATTGAACACTGGGGGAGTCAGTTGGTATGGGAAGTGTGGAGGAGGCCTGGATGGAGCCCTTTGACAGTTGAGTCTTATTATTGCCTAGCAGAGAGGGGGGAATGGGTAGATTAGATCAGAAATTTGAAAGAGGCTGGCATCATGGGTGAGGTAGGGATTGACTGCCTGGGGGGTGATTTCAATATGGTATGGGATAATGGGGTGGATAGGACAGATGGTAGAAGAGAAATGAGGAGCAGAAGTAGTGGGTTGGATGATTGGATAGAGATAGAGAGATTGAGTTCTTTGGTTGATTCAGAGAGACAGTTTTGGGAAGATCGTCAAATTTATACTCACTGGATGGCAGGGCTGGGATTTAGGATCAACTGGATTTTGATGGCAGAGTGCTGGAGAGTGGATATCTGGGCCATACTGGAGGTAGTTTGGTGTCCATAGTCAGATCACTGGAGTCTGTTAGGGGGGGAGAGGTTTGGAGGAAGTGGAGATGGGCCTGGACATTAGTGACTGAATTCCTCTTTGTTAGAGGATGGTGCTTTATAGACTGGCTGAGAGAAGGAGGTTATTGGGAAAATTGGTAGGTAGTGAGAACAGGGCCTGGTGATTGGGGATTGCTAGAGAAGGCTGAAAGTGAGTACTCAGGGGTACTGGAGGGAAGCAGGGAAAGGAAGGAGTGTTCAGCAGCAGCAGAGAGTGTTATGAGCTTTGTAGAGATTGGTGGTGCTAATGGGGAGATAGGCAGGGATACTAGAGGATTGAGAGGTGGCTGACTGGCATATTGTACAGATTCAAAAAGAAGTCGAGAAGCTTAAGAAAGTGATACAGATGGAGGAAGAGGTTAAGCTAAAGGAGATGATAGTAAGACTGAGGTGGCAAGGGTTGGAGGAGGAAGAGAGACCCACTAGGTTTTTATTGCAGTTACTATAAGGGTAAAGAACTAAGCAGCAGTGGGATGGGCTATTGGATGAGGATGGAAAGATAGTAGTGGGGACTCTGGCAATTCTGGGGTTGCTAAGGACCCACTGGGAGAATTTATAGAGTGAGGAAGAAGGGGATAAGGATGCCTCAAATATTGAAAGGCAGTTGGAGAATTGACATCTGAACTCAGAAATAGGCCTGGGGACTTTGGGGAACCCAGTGCAGGGGGAGGAAATTTACAAGGTCTTGGCTTCAACAAGCAAGGGGATGGCTCTGGGAGAGGATAAACTTCTCTGAGATTTTTGGAAGAGGATGGCTGGGGTGGCAGTGGTATTAGAGGAGATGATAGAGATGTATGGTGAGATTCTTCAGTCTGGAACTTGGATTGGAGGCTAGTGTCTAGGGCTGGTCTCTCTGCTCTATAAGGATAAGAAGAGAAGAGAAGATTGGAAGAACTGGCAACTGATCATGCTCCTTGACATGGACTGCAAGCTGGTGACAAAGATCTTAGTGACTAGACTGCAGGGGATGGTCAGTTGATCTGAGATGGGACAGCCTGAGTCTATGGAGTAATTGAAGGGATCCAGGCTACTGGGGTTGATGGCAGATTAGTGTTTTTGGATCAGGAGAAGGCATATGATAGAGTGAGGAGGATCTGGCTGGAGGGTGTGCTGAAATGGGTTGGTGTTCCCCCAGAGTTCTGGAGGTCATTGATCAGTCTTTTGGAAAACAGTCAGGCAGCATTGGTAGTCAATAGATATAGGGGGGTAACTTTTCCTCTTGATTGTGAAGTGCCACAAGGAGATTCTTTGTCACTCATCTTATATATTCTTTTCTTGGAGCCCCTATTGGACAGGATCAGGCATCAAATTGGGAGTTTGGATATTCTAGAGATTAATTGGAAAGTGGAGGCATTTGTGGATGATATAGTGGTTGGACTGGGTTCAGTGGAGGATGTAGAGAAATTAAGGAGGTCTGTGGAATGGTATGAGAGGGGCTCTGGGGCTAAACTCAACTGATACAAATATGGGACTTTGGTGCTAGGGGGCGGAATAGTTGGCGGTGATGTGATTGGTACAGTAGTGCCAGCAGGAGATCCAGTTTGTTATCTGGGGATCTACTTCTTGGTATATGGGTCTCTCCTGCCCCATACTTGGTGGGAACAGCATCTTCTGATATGGGAAAATGTGCTCTTATAGTGGGAAGGTCAGCATATATCCTTGGTAGAAAGGGTGATAGTGCTGAATGTATATTGGTTGTCGAAGCTGTGGTATGTGGGATATTATCTGGACTTCTCAGCATAGATAGTCAGATGACTGCTGAAGATGGCAAGATCATGGATCTGGGCTGGGTGGTAGAGTCAGATAGGATGAGAGATTCTGACCCTACCTGTGGACAAAGGTGGGCTAGGCATGGTGGACTTTACCAAATGCCTTCATTGCTTGAGAGCATGGTAGCTGAGGAGAGCAAGTGAGTAGAGGGGCCAGGAGTGGGTTCCACTCATGCAGTGAGTGTGGGAGGCCCAGTATTCCCCCTGTGAAGCATCTGGTGATCTGCTTGTGATGGTGGCCCTGGATGGGAGCAAAAGGATGCAGTATAAGGGCTTTTGGTGGGGGGTGGTGGATAGTGCTAGGAGAATTGGACTTCAGTGGCAGGGGGATGAGGGGGAGGTAGATTGGGGACTGCAGATGTGGAGATGGGACAGGTTACTGCTGGGTGATGCTTTGGTGGAGGATTTCCAACTTAGTGATAGAACAGATTGTATATGGGGCTTAGGGGGGAACCTGTGGCCTGAGACATAGTAGAGAGTGGGGATTGGCAAGGAGTGAGACTGAAATAGTGTTTGGCTCTGGAGCAAGCAGGTGATGCAGTGGCTTTCCGACAGTTTCTAAGATAGAATATGATGTTGAACTATCAGTCTGGGCACTTGGTGGCAGATGACAAGTTTGAATGTGAGGAATATATGGATGTTAGACAGGAGGGGAGAGTGGTACAAATGCCTAAACACTGGCTTGGCAAGTGCAATATCTTAGGGAAATTTTGGTGCCATATTGAAGGCTGGTTAGGACTATGAGCCCAGGTGGGGGGGGAAGGGGGGAGATAGGGAGACATCTACCAAAGACTAGTAGGAGGAGTTGGAGATGAATGGCTGACCCTGGGTTGGACACTGGCAATTTGGATTAAGCTGGCTGGACATTTGTTATATGTATTCAAGGAGGGCCAATAGATTGAGATTGAGACTAGGGTGGTATAATGAGAATGGCTATTACTGGACATTTTGAATGGCTGGCAGAGAGGGTGGAGACTGGGTGGGGAGAGCTGCTGGAGTTTGGTAAATTGTATTTGCTGGAAAAGTGGAGGGAGAATTTAAGTGGTGGGTGACTGGGTTATCCTCCAACAGGGAGAGATAGAGAGTGGGGAGGGGGATCTGAGGGATATTGGTTGAGGGATGTGGGTGAAATTGTATTATTATTTATAGATTGAGGTAATAAAGGGAAGTCCAAGTGACTATAAAAAAAAATCATCACTATTGAGGGTAATAGTAGACTGAGCCTCTGTGACCACTATGGCCTCCAGTGCATTAGTGCAGTAAGCTGACAGTTCCTTGAAGTCTGAGATCCTAGTATACTCCAAGTTGGGGATTGACCATAGTGCATGCCTGAAGACCTGATAAATCTTCTTTGCTGTCCTTATTTCATATATATACATAGGGGTGGCATCTTGAATCTCCTGGAGACTGGCCTGAGGGAACTCCTGGTAGAGGAGATTTTCTATTTCATACTTCTGCTACATCCAGAGGTACATATTTGGTAGCAATGGTGATCCTTGTTTCCATTTTACAATAGTAGAGTATATAATGATAAGAGTCACTAGTACCCAGATTGAGGCTAGGAGTTCTTTTTGTATGGGTTTCTATGGCTCTTCTGATGTCTTGGAACATCCTATCCTGGATTGAGGGACCTTGGTGGTTCCTGGACCTTGAGGTTTGGTAAGCAGCAGACATTTTATTTATAGTAAGTCTTTAGAACTATTTCTGTAAGCTTTGTTTAGATTGCTGCTACTGTAGTTTCTTGATCCTTCTTTTATATTCCTCAAGATGTCTGTCTTATAGTCACAATGACTCACAGTTAGTCATCATTACTCATCTTGTAGCCCAGATGAGTTATACCATATGATCTTCTTATACTCTGATCTGGTAGCTTATAAGGAAAGACTGTTCTCTGTGCTGATATCATCATTCTGAGGTCACTGTTACATCTTTCTCCTGAATAAGGATCTTCTCTTGAATATTCTTATTTATTAGTCCAGTTCTGAAAAATTTGCTAATTCTATAACCTCTGATAGGGGGTCAAAAAGTAGTATTTATGGGCTGATATCTTCCTTATATATTTTGGCATAATGGTGAAAGGTCAATCTCTTCATATAGAGCAAGGGCCTGATTCTGATCTTGATCAATTAGTTGATGGTTCAAACTCCTCTGGCTTTGAAAGTCTCATAGATGAGTAGTTGCTAGTACTATATTTCTTAGAGAATAGTCTAGACAGATTGTCTGCTGGTTATGAGATATGCTGTTATGATTCACAGACTAGAACCTCATGGGCAGTCATCATATTTTGCTTCTCTTATATAGGTTCATGATACTTCTTGAGTCTGTTCCTGTATACTATAGTAGACAGTATGGTTCCTGAGAGTTTTTTAAGCTAGAAAATAGTTTCCTTGATATCTTATACATAGAAGGGTTCTTCCCATTTGGGCTCCAGTTTTTGTGATCATGAGGCTTCTACTATATTTTAATACTATAGGATCTTTTCTCTGATTTGGATGAGTTCTAGGATCTTGTGATTATTTTCTGCATTCTTTCTTATCAGTGCTTGTAACTTGATAATATAATCTTCAGCCTTCTTCCTGATTTAGTATAATCTCTGGATTTCTGAGTCAATTTGTTTCTAAGTTAGGTTTAGATTTGTGACTAAGGTTCCATCAGAATCTTCTTCTCCAAAGAGCAGCTCTCTTGGGGTAAAGTGTATACTCTGTGACTATATATCTCATAGGATAGAGAGAGTGGTTGGGAGATAGTTATCTCAATTGTCATATGTATCTGAGATCTTTATCAGAATGTTCTTGAGAGTCTTATTAGTTCTTTCTATCAATCCATTTCCTTGAGGATAGTATGTGGTGGTCTTGATGTGCTGAATCTTATATTTCTGATACATTATTTTATAGAATCCATTGACAAATTCTGTATTATAGTCTGTGGTGATTTGTCTTAGTATCTTGTAGTAGCAGATGATTTCTCAGTATAGAAAGTTGGCTATAGAGAGAGCATTGGCTTCTTGTAATGTGCCTGCTTTTATCCATTTGGTAAAGAGGTCTATGATAACTATAATGTAGCAGTTTCCTAATAGTGTCACCAGTAGCAGTCCAATAATATCCATTATGATGTGGTGAAAGGGGATAGACTCAATTCTTGATGATCTGGGTATCTGATCTTACTGATCTTGTTTCTATTTTTGGTACTTATTATATTCTTTGACAAATTGGCACAGGTTTTCTTCTATCTTAGACCACTTTATAGTTTTTTTTACTTTGTCATATATGTTGATTCTTCCTAGGTATTCTTGTTTATATATTTCCTTCATTACTTAATATTTCTTATATTCAGATATTACAAGCTTTTCTTCTTTTCTGAGTATAGTGTTGTCTAGTTCAAATTGTTTTCAAGTCTGATTGATGATAGTGATAGTTTAGGGTTCAAGGTGGTTGGGCATCTTCTGCTGCCTAAGATAGCTAATTAATCTATAGTATAGCTTCTTATTCATATTGAATAGTCTTGATGGAGGTGTTTTGAAGTATCCTTGAGAGTGCATCAGTATTGGCATTGGTTCTTCCTGGACAGTGCTTGATAGTACAGTCATACTCTTGCAGTCTGTAGATCTATCTGGTATATATTTCTTTGAGATTCAGAGTGTGGAATAGCTAGGTAAGAGTGAAATGGTCTGTTTAAATAGTGAAGTATTTCCTGGCTAGATAGTAGTGAAACTTGTCTACTGCTCAAACTACTGCTAAGTATTTAAGCTTATATGACTCATAGTTCTGTTCTGCTCTGCAGATACCTCGACTTGCATAGGAGATGACATATTCATATCTATCTTTCTTCTGAGCTAGGACTGTTTCAAGTCCTATAGTACTTGCATCTATCTGCAAGATGAACTCTAGGTTCCAATCTGGTCTTCTGAGGATGAGTGCTTGGGTCAATCTGTTTTTGAGTTTATTGAAGATTTCTTGATATTTCTTGGTCTATTCAAATTTGGTCTCCTTCTTCAGTAGCTCATAGATAGGTGCTGTAATGTTAGAGTATCCTTTAATGAATCTTCTATAGTAAGAGGCCAGTCTAAGGAAGGCATGGACTTCTGTAGTTGTTCTGGGTCTTGGGTAGACTGAAACAGCCTCAATCTTTATGAGGTCTATGTGAATTCCAGTCTGGTTGATGATATATTCTAGGTAGGCAATTTTATGAGCTACAAACTTACATTTCTTAAGCTTGATGTAGAGGCCATACTTCTTGAGCTTCTTGAGAGTTAGCTATATATAGTTTTTTTTTTTTTTTTTTTTTTTT
>RBNI01003715.1:0-15330 GCA_003990745.1 Jimgerdemannia flammicorona
CCCCACCCCCTCCTGAACAAAGACCACCTTCTCACCCACTACTCCAACCCTCCCCCCACTCTGCCTACAGATTTTCTTTACCAAGTAATACCTTTGACCACCCTGCAACCCCCAACCAAGCCACCAGCCTGTCAAGGTGTCTTCCATAAGGCTATGCCACTGCAGCAGCCAGACCCCCAAGCCAAGTCTCCTCCCATTCTCAAAAACAAATAGCCAGTGACTGGCCAACCCCACCCAAATGGCCAAAGCTCAGCCTAAGGTGAGCTATTCCTTTCCCACCCCCCCCCACCAGTCTATCCCTCAAATTCTCCCACCATCCCCACATGCCAACTCCCCTGTACTCTACCCTCAAATGATCCCAAATGGTCTGCCAAAAGTCACTAAGTATGCTGCAACATCCTTCACAGAGTCCAGCCTGACCACTATATTGTCAGAAAAGACCCCCATCTCTCAGTTCACTCTTAAAATATTCAGACCCCCAACTTTGCAGCAAATCCTATTCAACAAGAGCTCTAATGAGAGGACATAGAGAATTAGTGACAGTGGATCTCCTTGTAGCACTCCTCTGCCCAGGGGGAAGGGCTCTCCCCTGTGCCCATTCTCCATAATAGCCACCTGACTCTCCTCTAATAGACAAATCAATGATCTTCTGAACCCTGAGAGAACCCCCATTCACTTAAATACTCCCTCTAGCCATATATGCTGAACCCTGTCATATATCTTCTCTTGATCCAGAAAAACTTATTGAACATTGATCCTGACTGCACAAGCACCCTCAATAATACTGTGGACCCATACTGTCCTATCTCGAATTAACCAACCTCTGACAAAGCCCCTCTGCTCAGTCCCTAGTATCTGCTGAGCTGCCCCTTATAGTCTGGCCACCAAAATCTTTGTTACCAACTTGTGATCCATATTCAGAAGCATGATTGGCCTCTAGTTCTTCCAATTCTCTCTTCCCTCCTTATTCTTATATAATAGAGCTATAAGCTCCAGGCACTGTCTCCCAATTCAGGACCCAGAGCTGATGACCTCATTATACATTTACACCATCTCCTCCAACACAACCTCAATATCAGCTATCTTCTTCCAAAAATCCCAAGACAACCTATTCTCCCCAGGGGCCATCTCCATACTTATTATTGCCAAGACCCAATACATCTCCTCTTTACTCACTGGGGCTCCAAGTTTGCCCAGGCCTGCAGTCAGGTCTGAGTGCCAATCCTCCAGCTACCTTTCATTTCCTAGAGCATCTTCTCCCTCCTCCTCCTCACTCTACAGCTGCTCTCAGTAAGACCACAATAGGCCCAAGATCCCTGGTGTCCCAGTTACCATCTCTCCTGCCTTATTCAACACTTCTTCCCACCACTGCCTTGTCCTCCTCACCTGTAGTAACCTCAACAGGCATTTAGTAGACCACTCTCTCTCCTCTATACCCTATTACCTCAGCTGAGCCACCAGTCCTTTTATCTACAATTCCTCCTCTTGTCTAAGCAGCCCCTTCAGTTCTTCCACCTTTCACTGGATCCTCCAAATCCTCTAGTCTCCTATTCTATAGTCCTTCAATGATCCACATCTCTCCAGTAGGTTTTCCAGCCTCTATAATGCTCACCTGATATGCTGCCTCTACTGGGCTCCCCTCCCTCTCCCTGCCTCACCCCAATACTTCTGAGCATCAGATTTCAACAACTACTAATGATCTCCAATCTCCAACCTCTGTACCCTCCAGCCAATAACCTTAGTATTAACATCTACCACTAATTCTCTCTATAAGGCAATATCTTCCAGCAACATGATATTCAGGCACCAATGTTCAGGCCCATCTCCACTACCCCAAAACTTCCCTCTGCCCAGCAACTCCTAGTGGTCAGACCAAAGGCACCAGACTGTCTCAATCTCACTCCGGACATCTGCACCCCAGTACTTAGCTATCAATATCCAGTCTATCCAGGATCTCAGTCCTACCACCCAGGGAGCATAGACTCTACAATCTGCCCACTCAAATCACCCAATATCCACTAAAGAACTCAGTCTCTCAATCTCCTCCCAGTCCTCCATCTCTCCACTTCTGCCTATCATACTCCTCTCTCCATCAGTCCTGTCTAACCTGCCATTACATAATCTGTTAAAGTCGCTCCCCAAATAGTCAATCCCCATATCTGCCAGAACACTAGCCTCTCACAGACCCTGGATCCAATCCACTTACTCCCCCCTTTCTACTGGGCAATAGCATGATCCCACAGTCAGGAGACTTCAACCCAGTCTCTTCCACACTCTCCACACCAATTGGCTCTCCCAATGTCTAATGTCCCCAATGTCCCCTACTCTCTTCCTGACCAAAACGCCCACCTGACCCTGCTATACTGCTATATTACCCCATTCCCTCATTCAGTCCAGTAAGTCTAAGTCTGCATCATAACCCACATCCTGTAATAAGAAAAGATCCACATTCAGCTCCTTCAACCAGCTAAAGATATTCTGTCATCTCATCATACCCCTCAGTCCATTGATATTTAAAGAAAAGATTCTAGTTGTACTATTCATATTGAATAATTTTTTTTTGAGAGAAAGTGCCCATCCTACAATTCCATGCTCATTCTATCACCTGTAAGATCTAAGTTTCTCTCTACTGCAATTCTGTCTACCTCCCCCTGCTGTGTATCCAGTGCCATCAAGATCTCCTGACAGTCTACCCCATCCACAGCCTCTATCTACAACCTGTATTCCTCACACACTACCTATCACTTTTTCAGTCCCTTCCTCAGTTCCTATATAAGCTGTGCAATCATTTTCAATTGCTCTAAGCACTGCCTCTCTGTCAACATCCACTTGATAGGCCTCAGCCTCCAGTAATACTACTATGATCTCATCACAAATTTTCCTCAACACCTCCTCACTATGTAGGATTTCACCCCAATATCTCTCACTTAGTATCCAAAAGTCCTCTCCCCTCAGCTCCTCCACTGACACATTCTCTAGCATTTTCCACAGCCACTTCTCTTCATTCACAGCCTCTTCAACTCTCTTGGTCAATTCCTTCCCCCCCTCTATCTACTCTCTCTCAGTATTCTGTCTTACTAACTCATCCCAAACCTCCTCCAGGACATCCTACAGTTTCTTCTCACCAGTAGCCCCACCTGACACTCTATGCTGAGAGTGCTCCCTCTTGACCATCTCTATATCTTCCACAACCACACTCAACCCAGAGCCACCTCCTGCTCTCTAGGGCACCTCTGGAGTCACCCCCTTCTCTCCTATCCAAGCACTCACTTGTAAACCCACTACTGTCTACTCTCCCAACTTTACCAACAGCTCCTTCTGAATCCGCCTCTCCTGTGCCCACTCCCAGGTTGCCTGATCCAGCTACACCCTCTTACCATTGACAATCTCTATAATCATCTTGGTCTCATACTCCTTCCAGACCAATATCCTCCTCTCCACAGCCCCAGCCAGGTCCTTCAATGTCTCTAGCAAGTCCTCTTCTTCTTCCAGCATCACCTTTATCCATGAAACCTTGTACTCTACAGGGCCTCTCTTTAGAACCACTGACCAGTTCCTTGCCTTCTCTGTATTCTCCTTACCTGCCAGCTGCACCCTAATGTCCACATCTCCAGTCCTGAACTCAGTGCCTTTTCAGACCCTAAACCCAATATCCACAATCTCTCCATACTTCTTGATGGTCTCCACAATCAACTCTCTGGCCATCTCCTTTGATATAGTTGGCACATCCAGTACCATCAACTGTACCACTTGAGGATCCTAGCACCAGCACTATCCCATGGGGATTGCCACCTCCCTCACTATCACTCCCTTTTCCATCACCTCCTACAGCACCTCCTCCTGCTCAAAGCCAACCTCCACTCCTTCCAATCTCTTCACTAAGGCAGCCCCCTTCACCACCTGAGCCAGAAGCCTCAGAATCATTTTTGCTATAACTGTCAAGCCTCAGAAGCACAATGTGACAGCAAATTTGGAGCTGCCACCAGCCCTATCACACCATCTGCCAGGTCCCCAGGCCTCATATCCACCCTATGTCCAGATCTACCATTAACTATCATATCTGGATTTTTTTTCCAGATTAGCTATCTCTCTTCCATCAGCAGGCCCACTCTCTCCAGCCACTACTCTCCCAGCCCTGCTGCCCTCATCTCTATGGGTCACTCCCTTAGAATCTAAGCTCACTCTGTCTCCTTACTTTTCCTCAGCCAGCCCTTCAGTCCAGTCATTGTCATCAGTCAATCTTCCTTCACCTTATTGGTGATACTTATCCTTCCAGACCTCTGTCCACCTATGCTGCCCCCTCCCCTTCTATGTCCTCCTGCCAGCAAGCCCCTCATGCTTCCCCTAAGCCATGGCTCTATCCCATATACTGCCAGTCAAATGCACTAGAGCCACCCTGCCCAGTACACACTTTGGAATACTCAACAGTTGCTAAATTGTTAGTACCTTTTCTTCAAAAATGATATCTTGAGAGTTGCTTGAAGTTTTGTATAATCCAAATATTACTGGAGAAAGATAATAACTCCTTTACAGTGAAAGTATAAATCCCTACCTCAAGCTTAGCCATCAGTTTCATAGAATATGTTATTTCACATAATTAGGCATATGCTCTTACAGGAAATGTAATATTTGCTGGTATCTCTTCATTGACAGCTAGTGGGTATAAAAGGGAAAAAAAAAAAATTAAATAAAATAATTCAAACCAAGCTCACAAACTATATTCCACATATGAGACTTTCTCTGATATACTATATATACATTTTGTCTACTAAAATGGAGTTGCACTTTTACAGAAATAAAAAGTAACTATCATCTATAACAGAAATACTATTATGTAAGTATTAATATATATATATATATATATCATCAATATTTATCTATATATTTAACTAGGAATTCATCATTTTTTATTTTTTTTTATTATTATTTTTTTTCTATTAGCACTAGGCCCCTTTATTAACTAATCTATAATAAACACATGATCCTCATACCACACTAATAGCCCCAACACAACTTTATCTCACTCTACCCAATCTCTATACTCTTCCTCTCCCCCACCCCCACCTACTTATAAACTACTAGACCATTAACCACTACAATCTGCTCATCTCTCTTCTCATATATCTCTTCTATCAGATATTGATGGCAACTCCCTTGAGGGCCTCACTCCTTTTACCAGCCCAACAGAATGTCCACCATCAACTCCTCCCACCTCACTATTCTCTCTCCCAAAACCATCTGCCTTCTATTCACAAATATATATAGCCAGTATCTAGCCAACTCTACTTACACCACTAGTGCCTATCTAACAGTAAGTCACTCATTACTGACACACTCCACCAACTGCTTCTCAAGTCATTCCACCTTTCTCTCTTTCTATCATCTCATCTTCTCACTCCCAGGTGTCCTCTAACTATCACTCAGAAGTCTCTAAGTATCTTGCACTCATCTAGTCAATGTTCAGACATCTGTACAACCCTCTCTTTCTACTCTACATTATAATACTGCTAGCATTTTAAGATCTCATTATCTCTAGATATTCTGATCAAATTTTCAACATAATATTTCTTTAGAGGATATATGACTACAGAACTTTGAAGGAAACAACTGCCAATCCTCAGCACTCTAAGACCAGACTCTAGTGCAGTCTCATACCTCACTTATGCTTGCTAACTACCAGCTGATTGACTATAGATACTGTCCTACTCTCTACTGATACTTCTTGTCAATATCTATATCAAAATTCACTAGTAGAGAACTACTTAACAGAAGCCAGTCTCACCTCTACATTGCAGATCCCCATTGTGCCTCTTCCTTATTATCTTTCAAATGTAAACCAATATAGTGAGAACCCTCTAGCAACTCCCACCAGAATCTCTTATACTATAATTACTGACTGCTACTCAGTCTAACCATTAACAACAAATTATCCAAAGAGTCTCTAGAAGAGAATCTTGCCTCCCAGACCCTCTGTATCAATAACATCCACCCACTGCACTGTAGCTCAACTATCTCTTCAACTACAAAGCTTTAAGGCAATGAAACTATTTCAGAAAGTCCACTTAGTTCACATCTTCCCCATCTACCAGTATTGCCAATATCTCTCAACTTATTTGACTCTTCTAGTCCAAATCTAGTTCTCAGTCATCTTCAACAACTGCTTTACTACCCAAGCTAGAAAGTCCAAGTAATATATTAGATACTATAACTTTAGCAATCAGTATATATTAAGAATTAATACCTGTCCAGTAAGAGAGATATAGTATCCCCCCCAACTCTAAAGAGCCTCCCTCCATTCTACAATCTTCCTCTCCTACAAAGTCTTGGATAAGACAGATCTAAAATAAATAAAAAAATTCCCAGATACTATACTACCTCCTTTGCAGAGATAATAGTCCCCACAATGTTCCCACTAATCAAATCATTCTTTAGCACCATTATCTCATATATATATCAGTTGAGCTTTGCCTCTGAGTATACTTCTCATACTACTCTACAGTAGCCCACAACTTGACAATATAATCAACAGAACTAAGACCAACCACAATGTCATCAGCAAAGGCCCCAATCTTCCAGACAACCTCATAGACCAGAAGCTCTGAAATCATACAGCAAATCATATCCATCAATAGCTCTAATAATAAATAGAATAGGGGAAAAAAGGTACTCCTGGAGAACCTCTCTCTCTAATGAGAATGGGACATCAAAATGTTTATTGTACAAAATTACTACCCAGCTCCTCTCTAATATATCAATTATTAATACTTAGAAATATTTAGGAATACTAATTCTCTCCAACATCTTCTCTAACCAGATATGTCAAACCCAATTATATGCCTTCTTCTGATTAAGAAAGACTAACTATACATTTATTCCATAGGTTCTTACTATCTCAATTATACTGTGAACCTAGGCCATCTCTTCTCAAATCAGCCTACTACTAATAAAATCCCTCTGCTTGATACTCAATACCTATTGATCTGTAATCTCACAACAATCATCTTTGTGAGCAACTTTCTGTCTATATCCAGGAGTATAATTGGTCTCCAATTCTTCCAATTCTCTCTCCTGTCCTTGTTCTTAAATAGCAGTACTATCAGACTGAGGTCCTGACCCCCAATCTACTCACTAGATATAAGAATGAATTGCAAAGTGCTGCCATCTCCCTCAATACTCCTGGAATATCTACTATCTTCTCCCAAAAGTCCCAAGGCAGGCCATTCTCACCAGTAGCTGTACCCTGCTTCATAGCTAACAGGACATCAGAATTTCATCCTCCTGGACTAGCAGAATTAGGTTCTCAAGCCCATCAACCTGTAGAGGGTGCCAATCCTCCAGTGAGTACTCAATAGCCTCTATATCATCACTTTCTTCCTCTCTCTACAGGCCTCTCCATCTATTCTTTAAAGAACTCAAGATCTGCTGCATCTCATTCACCATAGCACTTTTCTCATCAAGCACTCCATTTCATTATTAACTCACTCTCTTTATCTTAAGAAGTCTAGTCAGAAACTCAGTAGGCCTCTTACTCTTCTCAAGTTCCTACCATCATAGCTAAGCTATTATACTCTATATATAAGCCTCTTCCTCCTCTCTTAACACTCCCTTTATCTCCACTATCTCTATCTGAAGCTGTCACTGTTGTCAGTCTCCTACTTTCTTCTGCTCCAAAATCCCTACTCACTCCAACTGTAATCTCACTATTCTACTAGAGGCCCATCTCATCTTCTGTCTCTACTGAGTTTCTTTAAACCTGCCAACCTCACCTAAGTATATTCTGACAGCCTCCTTTGGCTTCACTTAATAGACTTTTACCAGAGACCTCTCTCTGATCTAGTGAACAATTTTCATCCCAATGTCTGCTATCCAATTATTCCACAACTCCTTTTCTTTCAACAAGGAATTGAGATGACAATATCCAGGCCATCTCCACTCTCTCCAAACTAGTCACACCCCAATGACCTCCATTAATCAGACTATAGATACTACTCTACTTCTAGAGCTACCCAGATATCTATTCTCTAATAGTCTGCAGTTGATATCTAATCAATCCTTGTCTCAAGACCATTCACCCAATGCATATAAACCCTCCAGTCACCTCACACTCTTCTGCCAGTATTAACTAAAGAATATAGATATTCTACTTCTTTCAAAACATCCAGACTGCTATTATGGCCCACCATATGCCTCTCATCATTAGTTCTGTCCAATAGTATATTCTATATTATGTTAAAATCTCCACTCAATATATTTACACCAGCTTCAGTAAGTACACCAGACTCACAAAGTCCATTAATCTACACTATCTGATCACTCCTAACCACTAGACAATAATAAGAGCCTACTATTACCAGATCCCACTCTAGTCTTTACCACTCTCTCTAAGTGGACTCTTCATCTCCCAAACTTACAAGTTTCCTCTTACCCTTCTATATCAGTATTTCTCTTACAAACTGCCACACCACCTCACTCTCTTATCTAATCCTGTCTATCTAATTCCTATTCTCAGTGTATATCCTATACTAGAAAAAGATCTATCTTCAAACTCTTTAGTTAAGTGAAAATGTTCTGCTATCTAATAGAGCCCTATACACTATTTATATTCAGTGAGAAAATATTAGTTATACAATTTATAAGAGAAATATTATTATGCTACTATTTCACTCTCTTTATAGTTCCATACTTATCTTCTCTCAGACAAAGTCTAGATAATGCTCTGTAATCACTTTCTCCTCCTCAACCTTCTTAGTATCCAATCCAGCCAGTATGTCAGCAATTGCCTCATCATTCTTGATATCTATCTCTCCTTATACTCTTTATATACCACCTGCTGGAGCTGCAGTCCATACCTCTGCTTCTACCAGAAAGCAGTATATTTCCCAGCAATTACTGCCAATTTAGCCTCTCTTATAGCATTTATCTCACAATCTTCCTCTTCCAAAAATAAGGCCAATATACTCAGCCTTCAACTTTCCAACCATCCTGCTCAGCTCTACCTTCAACTATCATATCTGGATTTTTTTCTAGATTCATCCTAACTCTGCTATCAGTAGTCCCACCCTAACCTCCAGCAATAGTCCTCTCAGCCCCTATACCTGCTCTGCCAGACAATAACCCTCCAGCTCTCTCAGTACTTGCCTTACTCCTCTCTCCTGGTCTGCTACTCTGAGTACCCCCATGGCAACCCCCAGCCTTCATTTTGGCAGTAAAGCACATCGGCCCATATATAGTAAAAGAGAGGTATTTATTGAAGTTTTTGATTACAAATTTTATACAATACTAATGAATGACATAAATCTGATAGAATATTATAAGTCATATATTGATATATTAAGTTGCCATTCCAACTCTCTCACTCAATGAGATATGTAACTTAAAAAAAAAAAAGAGTAAAAATGCAAACTAGAGTAAAAAAGCAATACAATATATACAAAAACTAGAAATATATATAACTCAGAATTACAATTATAAAATCCTATATTTAAGGAATTTTTACAGATCAAAAATAGTTCCAAAATATATTATAAATATCTGAAATACCTACAAAAATCCACTCATAGATGAGGGATGTGGTAAGAATGCAAAAATATACATATAAATAATGTAAATTTGGTAAGAGAGGCTTTTGAGGGCCTGAAAAATATTCTGTGATTAACTGCTAAACTTTGGCAAAATGCTGGCATAGAGGATACATCATTCTGATTACATAATATTCAAAAAGAGTCTCATTCCTTTAATATATAGCTGAACTTTGCCTTTGGAAGGGCTTTTATAAGTAAATTGGCAATCATATACACTATGGAGATATATTTCACTATTTTTTATATATTCTCAGATAAAATTATATTGTATATCAATATGTTTCATTTTACTATAATGTACTAGATTCTTGGTAAGTATAATTATAGACTAGTTAATCTGACATTGTATAGTACTCTATTTTTGAGCAAATCCAAGTTCTTTTAACAGTTTACAGAACCAAATGGCTTATGTTATTACCAATGACAATGTCTGATACTCTGCCTATATTGGTAATGTTCCTACAGATAATTGTTTGTATATTTGTCACAAGATAATAGACTCTTGGTCATCAATATAAAAGAGATATCTGGTTGTAGATTGGCAGTTGTCCAGATCATCTGCTCAATTAATATCATATATACTAAATAGCTGAATAATGTATTATTACTCCTGCTAAATCTACTGAGAGTGAGTATATAGGATACTGTATATTTAAAATATCTGAAAATCCTTTTAACAGTACTCTAATATGAATTATTATAGTAGGAGAAATACTATACTATCTTATTCATAGGATATAATATATTGGGTCTCATTCCTAGTATAAGGTATATAAAGGAACTGATTACTTGCTGATATGTAAGATATATCTTTAATACTATTCTTAGCTTGTATATTGTCATCATTCTCAAGAGTAGTATCCAGCTTCCTTAACTTTACAGAAGTATCTATAGGAGTACTGATGGGCATATATTCATTTATATTGAAATGTTAAATGATTGTTTGAGTATATGTATATTACTTATGAGAGATATATAGTATATATATTTCTATCATGTGTGATAGATATCCCCTAAAGGAAGGATGTATTATATATATTTATCATCTTGAATTCTCAGTATAGAGATTCTTTGATATTATTAAGCCTCTTCTTGCTGATAATAATAATTATATAATCAACCTAAATGCTGATGAAGACTATGCTGCCATTGTCATAGTATTGAATATATTTAATTATCTGCTTTACAGCAGGTGAATCCATCATTAAGGAGATATTTATCAATTCTTTTATTCCAAAATTGTGCTGCTTGATTGATGCCATATAGTCCTTTATATAGTTGGCATATGAGCTCATTCTCATTGTCATCATATATTTCATATCCTTGTGATTAACAGACATATAGTCAGTATCTATGTCACTATTCAGGAATACTGTCTTGACATCTATTTGATGGATTTTCAGATCATATAGCATGCTGATTACAAGGAGTATTCTAAGTGAAGTAAGCTTGAATACTAGTAAAAATGTCTTATCATAATCTATATCATAATTATGTAAGTATCTATTAGCAATAAAATGAACTTTATATCACTTTATATTTCTATTAGTATTATGCTTGATTCTATAGATCTACTTTGATCTAATCATTTGGAAATTTGGTAGAAGGGGTATGAGATCCCATGTGCTATTTTTGATGAGTGAATCATATTCCTCTTCTATTATATACTCTCATTTTTTATTATCTGATGATTACATAGCTTTGTCATATGTATTTGACTTGCTAGAAGTTGTTACAATATATACACATTCATATACTTCAATATAGCTTATGTAGTCCTGTCATTGCTATCCTCTAGGGCTCACTGGTATGTCCCAATAACTTCCTAATTCAGAATGAGTTTCATGGCAAACATTAGAACACTTTTGCTTATTCTTCATAAAGGATCCCTCAGTATTAGATTTACTATAATCTTCATTCTTCATCTCCATTATTCTTGGCTCAGGCAACTCTGGCTCAGGCTCAGGTATATATAGTGGTTAAAAATAATTTTTATTAACTGTTGGAGAGGTTGATAATGTTATTGCTTTGGTTGCTACATTTATATTAGCTAGGATATAGATGTAAATATGTTGACCACTATATCCAGATGATATTCTTGATTTCCTCTCTTTTCTCAGAACTGTACATTATATGATATGACTATATATCACTTGTGTAGATTCCAGAGTTGATACACCTTGCTGAAATATCTAAGAAATATATGCTTGTGGGCTTCAGCTTGAATTTAATTCAATTGGTATTACTCTTATTAAGGATATATATATTATATCTGAATATGTATAGATGCAATACATCAGGCTTTGATCTGCTCCATAATTCTTCAGGGCTAAGATCATTATTCTTATACTTGTTGTAATTGCTGGCTTTCTTTCTTAGTACTTAATATACATATTGATTATATATATATATTACTGTATTATTTATTTTGGCCCAGTAAGAGTATCTCAGTCCAGCTGTATTTATCATTATAGGAGCTATTTCTATGACTGTATGGTTAAATTGCTTGGTTACACCATTCTGCTGAGATGTATAAGGAGCTATTGTTTGATATTGTATACTGCATTTTATCAGAAATTATCTAAATATATCATTGATATATTTGTATCTGTTATCTGATCATATAGTATATTTCTATATCCTGTTTTGTTCTCAATCATTGTCTTGAATTCATTGAATTTTTCTAAGGGTTTGATCTTTGTTAATAGAAAATATACATATACTTTATATATATAATCATCAATGAATATAATAAAATACTTTTTGCTAGAGTATGACAGTATACATATCAGCCTACATATATCTATATATATTAGGTCAAGGATTCCAAATATGTACTTTAATCATTCCTCAAATAGTCATCAAGATTCCTTATTTTCTATACATATCTTATAAAAGTCATCCATCAGATATATAGCAGTAGTAATCCTTTCACTGAGCTGCTTCAGATCATCCTTCTGAGGCTTAATTTGCCAATATGTTCCAAGCCTTGATACTAAATATTGAATACATCAGATATAGTTATCATATATATAGAGGTTTTTAAACTATTCAGCATCCTATTGATTGTGTAAAGATTACTGTATTTCAAAGCTGTCATCACTTTGTTATCATGCAAATCATATATGGTTGTACTCTTTATATATATATATATTTCTTTGTTGCCACATGATGTCATATCCCTATTAAAAAGAGATTTTTGCTGATTTCTAGAGTATATAGTATATCTAAGAAGGTACTAGTAAGTTCTATAACATAGTTATGGAGATGTATCCTAATATTTCTCTTTCCTTAAGCATAGATGACATTGTTGTCTCCTAGTTTGATAGGTACAGAATATTTAAAAGACTCATATATAGAGGACCATTCTCAGTATAGTATTATATATTATATAACTCCAGAATCCATAAGCCAGACATTGTTGTCATTGACTATATTTGTGGTATATTTACAGATATATAGCTAGATATGCTGCTTGCTCTGTTGGTATTTTTGCTGCCATCAGTGCTGAAGTTATTACTACTTTTTGTCAGATGAAAAGTGTTTTACTATTGACCAGAATTCATAGATGACAGATTGGTGGATTTGGTATATTTGGTAGTAGAACTGTAATCTATATGTGTTGCTTATGTGAAGAATATATCACTTTCATCAGTTTCAGCAGTATTGGTATTGAAATATTTCCCTTTGCTATAATAACTCTTTTTACTACCTCCACAATGGCAATGCTGGTTTTTACTTATTTTTACTACTTTCTTTATTATTTTTCCAGTAATAGCAGTTATGCTTCCTGTATCTATACTTGCTACATTATTTACAGTAACCATTATACTTGGTTAATTGGCTGGACTGATTGTTATTATATTGTTAAGCTTGGGTTTAGGTTCATTGGTTTTGTTGTTATCTGCACTTTTGACCTCATTTGGCACTATGTCCACATGACCCATAGAGTATATTTTCATCATCATTGGTAGTACTATTTCCTTTGTGCATTTTCTCATTCATGAGACTCATTATTATATAGATATAATCCATAAGTTTACTGCTCTCTTGTATGGCTGCCACTATAATATGAAATGTTTTGGAGAGGTTCTTTATAAGAGCTAGGACTTTGTCTTCATCACTTATATATTGGGCTGATATGCTTAGAGAATTTACCTGATTTACCAGATTGTCAATATGACTGACATATTCATGGATGCTCTCCTTAGACTTTATTTATAGATTGAATAACTGAGATTTTAGATAGAATTGATTCAATATAGATATTTGTATATGATGATTATATAGAGTCTCTCATACCTTATGAGTGATTGCTGTATATATTATAAACTTCATTTGGAAGTTGGATAGTATGAATGTGATCTCTCATAATGCTCAATAGTCATTTACAGTATCATAATCTTGAATCAGTACTTGTATCCTCATATACTTGGCCAAGCTGCATTTGTCAAGGAGATTCATCATATGGAATATCTATATTACATAATCTTCACCATTGAAGATTAGAATGGAACTCTCAGCTATATTTATATTTATAACAAGAACTGTGTTTCCCATACTTATTGTAGTTGTTTTTGTGGTTACATCTGTAGGAATACTAATGATTGGTATATTTATTTCTGTGCTTATATTACTAGGCTGTTTGTCAGATATTTCTAGTATAGTGTATTTTAAAGAAGTATTTTTATTACTATTTCTACTTAGCACTAGCAGACCTCATAACCTCTGTAATAAAAGAGAGGTGTTTATTGAGTTCTTGAAGTCATATATTTCATACATTACTAATAAATGACACAAATTTGATGGAATGACATAAGTCACATATTGACATATCAAGTTACCATTCCAACACCCTGCTCCCCACTCCCAACACTCAGCAGCAGACTCCTGCCAGACCCTCGCTGCCCATTCATATCACTGAAAAAACCCATCCCCATGCTATAGCCCCTTCTGACATATTGCCAGCTGAATGCCCCAGGTCCACCTTACCCATCAGAATTCTCATGCATTGATATGTTGCTAGTATCTTTTCTCCAAAGACAATGCAAAAAGTGTTGAAAGGTGTTTTTTTAACATGAATTGAACTGGAGAAAGGTGATGACTGCGAATTCACCATTTCAAACAGGTTCATCAAATACAACAGGTTACAAATTGCCGTCGGACAAACCATTCTTGCTGCTGCTTTTTGTAATCACTGTTATTACGATTTGCTGTTGTTGCTCGTGAATTAGATGCGAGGGGGAATTGAGGGCATCGCGATTTCGCCACGCAGGCATCGAAATGCAACGGGCACTTTGTTTTAGTAAGTGTCGCCATATATATACTTCGGCCTCCATAGCTGAACGGCAAAACGTAAGAAATGTATATTGGTTTAAGTAAACAGTGTTCCAAGATACCGTGCGTGAATAGTTGGTGATCGCGAAAATTCAATCTCATTATGAATATAATATTATCAATTTTATTAATTTCCGTTATAATTGCCGAAATGATGAATATGTGGAGCCAACTGTGGATATCTACATTGGGATACAAAGGAAGTGTACGTTAATGCTTTAGAAGTTGATGTTGATGTAGAGGTGAGGTGGTGGGCGGGGATGCCGTGGATAATATATATTGATCAAAGGTATTAGGGATATCGTTCAACTGGAAGTATGAAAATTATTGAGAATGAGTGCTGTGATTGTCTACAGTGGGCGAGACATTTCTTTTTCGTTCTGATCAATACGTCCCGGCCTTGTGTAAAAAA
>RBNI01003716.1:0-15328 GCA_003990745.1 Jimgerdemannia flammicorona
AAATTATATATTACTATTATTTTAAATTATTATAGTATAACTGATATTTTTTAAAATAGTAACTTTTTTTAAATATATATTATTTCATATATAAAATATTAAATCTTAATTATTATTTAATTATTATTTAATTATTATCTATAATTAATAATAATAATATATATTTAATTTATTTTAAATATTATATAAGATAAATATTATTTAAAATAAATTTAATTTTAACTTAAATTAAAATATATTAAAAATATATATTTATATCTAATTTAATTAATTAATTTTTTATTTTTTAGTCTTTAGTCTATTATATAGAAATTATAATATATAATTTAAATTAGAAATAAATTAGAGAATAGATATATATTTAGTTATTATATTTAAATTTAAATTTTAAATATAATATAATATATATATATATTAATAAACTTAAGTTCTATAGATTTTTATTAAAAGAGAACCTAGACTATATAGATTAAAACTCTTCTTTACCTCTACTCTGAGCACTATATACCTATTAACTTAGACTAACAGCTTAATCATATTAGGTACAGCAGAGCTTATGTTAGTCTATATCACATTCTATATACTATACTCTTTCTATAACTAGAGAGAAAGTAACTATATATCTATAATTGAAGGTATATGTCCAAAACTCTAACTTATAGTACTTCAAATAGATATAATTTATCCAGATAAGATTTGATTCAAATTCATTATATGATAGATTCAAATTAACTTAAATTAGTCTTATGATCTAATCTGAATTGATCTAGATTGATCTAGATCATTCAAAATCTTTAATAATATCACTCTTTCTTTATCTTTAGTAATATCATTCTTTCTTTCTCTCTTTCTTTGTTCTCTTTTTCTTTATTCTCTCTGATATTTCTTTTTATTTCTTCTACTATATTATGAATAAATAAATAGCAGCTCTTAATCATATATTGGTCTACTCATTTTTTTATTTAATGATTATCAAAAGAGAGAATATTTAAGATGAAAAAGCACTCTCTACTTATAATGTTAAATTCTTTCTCATATAGATAGTATACAAACTACTCATTAAGAGTCAAGTAGTAATGGAGATGATAATAATAATGGCAATAATGATGAGGATGAGGGAGAATTCCAGTAATAACTTATAGTAACTCTTTAGATCTTAGAATTTATAGACCTTATAGCTATGTATATAGTAGCCTTTTTAGAGTAGCCAATAGTAGATATAAGTTGTTTTTTTGCTATTATATTTAAATTTTCACAGTATAATCAAGTTCATTTTATACTGTTTCTCTTTTTTTTAAAAAATCTACAGCTCTATAGTAAGATCTGCTAACTTTATTTGCAATATCTGATTAAGATGAAGAAAAACTAGAGAATATTATAAGATATATCTTTGATAGCTGAGCTGTTGAGTCAATATATTATATAGTAGAGATCTCAAAAGAATTAGAAGCAGATCTTTGTAAGCAATCATATATAACTTATCTATATACAACTCATCTATAAGCAACTCATTCTTATGCTTTTTTTCTAAATACTTACTATATATTTTATTTAACTTTATTTTTATATATTCTGTTCTAAAAACTTCTAAACAATACTTATACATAATCTATCTGTATACTTAACTTGGCCTACTACTCAGATCAAGGCTTAGTTCTACTGCAGAGAAGAATTCAAAGTTACCTAAGTTTGACTATATCCAGCATCTGATCAAATAGAGAAGTTTGAGAGTAAGTTATTCAATATGAGTAATATCAGTATTACTATTAAGGCTTGGGAGTCTATATTTAAATTAAAGCTAATTATTCTTAATCAAAGAGCTCATTAGCTTGCTAGAGTATTCAACAATGAAGAGAACTATATTATTATTAACAAATATAGAGAGATTATTATAGTGGTAGTAAGAAATCTCTACAGTAATGAGCTTTATTACTATATTAATAAGATTTACAAAGATTGCATTAAATACTGAGTAGTGGAAAAGAGGAAGTATAAAAAGCTAGAAGGGGGAGTTTGGATGGGAATTAAGTATACTGCAACATTGGTAAAGAGTGGGTTTCCTAAAGTTTTTTTTATATTTATTTCCTTTTTTTTCAAGATTTTCTTTATTAACCTATTTTTGTTAAATTTCCAGAGATATATAGGACTTTATACTCTTATTGAAACTTTAGAAGTACTGTTGAAAAACAAGCTACATATGAGCATAATATGGTCTGTATAGCAATGATGGCTATGATCTGGAGTTTTTGAGCAGATTGTTGGACTGAATAGTAGACCAGCTTAGTGGTACTCTTAATATGACTGTATATATATTCTTAGTACAATTTAGCATACTATATAAGATGAAGAGCTTGATTTTTTTTTGATATAGTCTGAGGGTTTCTGTCTCTTGTATATGAAAAGAAAGGATTTAATCAGATACTGTCTATTTTGGCAAATTTTCAAGCTAGGACTCTTAGAGCTAGACAAAGAGCAGATATTCTCTAGTACTGTCTAGCAATATAAAGTCCTGGACTAAGAGTTCATATAACCATATACTTATGTCACATTAGAGTATATCAGATGCAATATTTCTCTATCTATATATATAGACAATAATATTACTTTAATAATATTTTATATTCTAGAAAGAAAGAGTCCAACTTGGAAGGATAGTAGTAGTATTTAGTATAATCTCATCTATGGTTTTGAGATTCTATTTGTAGCCAACATGGCTATTATATTCTAATTACACAATATCTATAGTACTGTTACTTTCGAGGAGAGCTCAGACACTATAGTTATTATACTCATAATAGATAATAGACTCATTAAGGTCTAGAACTAGCAGGTAGAGCAGTTTTGTAAAAGTTAGACTAGGTGGCCTTTTATATAGATTAGATAGTCTTTTGTAAGAGTTAAGTAGTCTTTTGTAAGGATTAGGTAGTCTTTTGTAAGGGTTAGGCAGCTGGGTATCTCTTTGTTTTATAGTACTAGTTTTTAGCTTTTAGCTTTTTGCTAGACTCTACTGGCTCTTTGGCTCTGCTTTGTAGTACTACTAGTATAGTACTATAGTATAGGGCCAGGGTACTCATGGGACCTGAATCTGCACTGAAGTCCAATCTGTACTAGAGTCTAACTACTTAAAGTTGTCTCTCATAGTAGATTAGTAGCTATAAATTCTGTATGCTCTCTCAGACCTATACCCTATACTAACTTATATCTTAGAGCTATCTTATACTGCTGGCAGAGAGCTGTAAATTTTACATACTCTCTCTGCTGATCCTGCTAGCCCCTACTCTACTCTTTTTGTTTTACAGTACTAGTTTTTGCTTTTGCCAGACTTTACTGACCTCTTGGCCCCACTTTGTAATATTACTGATATAGTGGTATAGTATAGAGTCAGAGTACCTATAGGGCCTAAATCTGTACTGAAGTCTGATCTGCACCAGAGTCTGACTACTTGAAGATATTTCTCATAGTAGGTTATTGAGCTACAAATTCTATATACTTCCTCTAATCTGGACTTCTATATTAACTTGTAGCTTGGGGTCACCTCTTGCTGCTGATGAAGAGCTGTAAATCTTGCATACTCTCTCCACTGATCCCACCAACTCCTATCAATTCCACTAACTCCCACCAATCCTATTGATCTCTACCAACTCTACTAACTCTCACTCTACTTGGGCTAGTAAGGGGCTGAAAATACTAACATACTCTTTTTGCTAGCTATCTTATATCTTAAGTTGAACTCTCTCTCTTTTTTTTTTCTTTAAATAATTTACAAAAAATAATTTATTTTCAACTCTTTTTTATTTAAAGCTACAGAACTTGTCCAATTTTAGTAGTCCACACTCTACCAAGACTTTAGATACATACAGGTCTGGATTGTCTCAACATTTAGTATATATCTCTTAGGGGAAATAAGATCCACTTTACCAGAGAACACTCACTTAACTGAAGTGCTGATAGCAGAAATAGTCAGATAGTTCTAAGCCATACTATACAGACTGGAGAAGTCTATTTGATATATCTGTAGTTACATACTCTGGGAGTTAGAATGGTAGTTAGAATAGTGGTTAGAATGATAAGTAAAATTGGCCCAACCTTACCAACCACCTGTAGGAAGATAACTTACCTTCTACTAGTTGAGTACCTCTATGCCTATAAGAGGGTTACTTATTAGGGTCTCTTCAAAGAAGTCAATATACAGTTAATTTCTGATTTTTTTTATAAAAAAATTATCTACTGATTTAAGACTCCAGCATAAGTAACTATAGACAGAGAAATGGAATTCATGAATCAGTTTTTTGAGGTTCTCTACAAGAAGTATAAGATCCAGTATATTCAGACTACAGCTTATCATTCTTAGAGAAATGGATAAGCAGAAAGAATCAACAAGACTCTTAAGAATATTATTGCTAAGATCTGTGATAACTATAAAAACTGAGATCACTATCTACTAATAGCATTATCTGCTCTTTAGGATATCTATCACAAAGTACTCATTTTACTCCTCAAGAGATATTGTTCAGAGAAAAAAGTTCTCAAGAAATCTTATCATCCAATGAAGATACTGTATAGAAATACATAGATATAGAAATATAGAGACTATACTAAATCAGAAAGAAGGCTGAGAATTACATAACCAAGATACAGATACTATAATAGAATAATACAGAGAAAACTCACAAGCCTCTAGAGATTATCAAGATAGGAGACAAAGTTCTGATATATTAAAACATAGTAGAAGCTTTATAGTTATGAAAACTAGAGCTTAAGTGGAAAGGACCTTATCTTGTATAGGATATAAAAGAAACTATCTTTTGGCTATAAAAACTTTAAGGCACAATCATCTCCACTATCATTTACTGAAACTGACTCAAGAAGTATTATAGCTAATCAATAGAGTACTATCACAGCTCTCAAGATCACCAGTGCTATACAATGATCTATAGAAAGACAATAGTATACTACTGAGTCACTAATTATGGAAGAATTCTTTGACAGTATCCAGAGTATTGTTCAGATTCATTTATCATGAATTTTATATTTCAAGACCTATCAGAACTGGACTAAGTTTCATAAATACTTTAAGTTGGAACAGCTACTAAACTTATAGCCAGAGATAAGAAAAGAAGACTGGATCAGAGAATGTCAGCTCTTTTATACTCAGATCACTATTATTAAAAGAGTGTACAAATTATTCAAGAAAGATAAACTAGCTCTAGCTCATTTCTGAGAAGTAGCTTCAGGAGACTTTGGATATATCAAGAGATACTATTAGAAGAATATAATAGTATAAATTGCACACTACAAGAAGATAAAAATTATGAAAGCTTAGAAGTTTGAGTGAATAGGATGCTCCAGGGACAAATCACCTATTTAGAAGGAAGTTGTAATAGTTGATACAAATTAGGAACATAAATTAGAAGAATAGATATTTGATTATAGTACTTAAATCTAATTTCTAAATATAGTATAGCCTTACAAATAGCAATTATATTTTATAAATATTAAAGTTTTAGCAAATGTTAAAGTATTTGTAAATATTGAAAACTTTACAAATATTAAAGTTTTGACAATTGTCAAAGATTTAGCAGATGTCAAAAAGTGACTTACAGAAAATATAGTTATAACTTAGCCACCTTATAGTTAGTAAACTTATATAAATATTCTCAGTATCTAGAGTAAATAAACCTCAGATTAAAATAGTTCAAAGTAAAGAGAAAGTAAAGAAACTAGTAAGTCTATAAGTAGATATACTTTGAACTCACTCATCCCTATATCTCAAGAACTCTGTAGAGCCAAAGAAGATCAAGTTTTCAAGATACAAAAATCTGATATACTTATTCAGTTATATGTCCACTATGTTATAACATATAGTTACTTTCTTCCTAGTAGTAGAGAGAGCATAGTATATAGAATAAGTATAGGCTAATCTGAGTCCTATTATACTTAATATAATAGAGCTACTGAATAATAATAAGCCTAGGTTAATAAGAGTATAGTGTTTAGGAGGAGAAAGTGGGAGAGAGTTTTGATCTATATAGTCTAGATTTCCTTCTAATAAAATTTCATAAAATATTGAGTCTATTAATATATATATATAATTAATTTATATAATATAAGATTAGTATATTTAAATAATAATATAACTGATCTATATTTTAAACAAATATTAGATATATATTCCCTTTCTATTATTATATAGTTAGATATATTAGTTTACAGAATTATCAAAACACTATTATAGAGATATATCAGAACTAATATATATATAAATTAAATAATTCTATAATTTCTTTAATACTATAATGGTGATCTCAGAATAGTGACATCATCACAAGAAATAGCCTTTTCTTACAAGTCACCAGATTGAAGTATAAGAAAATTATATAGCATGACTCACCCAGGCTATAAGATGAGCAATAATAATCAACCATAAGTCATTATAACTATAAGATAGATATCTCAAGGAATATAAAAGAAGGACTAAGGAACTGCAGCAACAATAACTCAAATAAGACTCATAAAACTCCAAAATAGCTCAAAGACTCACTATAAATAAAATGTCTACCATTTATCAAATCTTAAGATCCAAGAACTACCAAGGATTCTTAGTCTAAGAAAGAATATTCTAAGATATCAGAAGAGCCATGAGGACCTATATAAGAAAGACTTCTAGCCTCAACCTGGGTACTAGTAACTCTTATCACTATATCCTCTACTGCTATGAAATAGAAACAAGGATCACCATTACTACCAAATACCTCTGGATATGACAGGAGTATGAAATAGAAAACCTCCTCTGCTGGGAATTCTCTCAGGCTAGTCCCCAAGAGATATAAGAGGTTACCTCCATAGATATATATGAAATAAGAATAGCTAAGAAGATTTATTAGATCTTCAGGTATATACTATAGTTAATCTCTAACTTAGAGTATACTAGAGTCTCAGACTTTAAGGAATTGTCAACCTACTGCACAAATACATTGGAGGCCATAGTGGCCACAGAAGTCTATCCACTATTACTCTCAATAGTGATGAAGTAGGAATCCCATCCTCTAGGACAATCTAGATTAATTTCTATAAGAATTAATCTCAGCATTCTAAGGTCCCAGTATCCAGATTAGACCTCCCTAAGACCCCACATTTGTTCTTTATTTTGTGAAAGAGAATATCATAGATTTGAGAACTCCTGATCTCCTTGATATTACCACTGATACTACTACTATCACTGAATATAATGATATCATCTTACTAATTGGCAATATATATAAAACATACAATATATATAAAATATGAGAAACAGACAAAACATTCACTAATCTCATCTCCTTCAAGGACATCCTGACCTCTAGTAGTAACAAAGATGAAGTCTTCAGGATTCTGAACATTCTGCTCTAAGTTCTTTATATAACTATTATTCTTCTAGCATTCTAATCTTATATAATTCAGAAATTCTTCCAGCATCTTTTTCTTATATCACTAAAATCTATCAGTATCCTGAACTTGTGCAACTATTTATACAGATACTCAAATTTATACTTATAACTGAAGTTTTCTGTATTTTAGTATTTTATTTGGTTATTGGAATTTATATTTAGCTTTATATCTTAGCAACTATTGAATTATATTTTATATAAATACCCCTCTTATTTTCTTTGAACTGAATGTAATGATATCATCTTACTAATTGGCAATATATATAAAACATACAATATATGTAAAATATGTGAAACAGATAAAACATTCACTAATCTCATCTCCTTCAAGGACATTCTGACCTCTAGCAGTAACAAAGATGAAGTCTTCAGGATTCTGAACATTCTGCTCTAAGTTCTTTATATAACTATTATTCTTCTGGCATTCTAATCTTATATAATTCAGAAATTCTTCCAGCATCCTTTTCTTATATCACTAAAATCTATCAGTATCCTGAACTTGTGCAACTATTTATACAGATACTCAAATTTATACTTATAACTGAAGTTTTCTGTATTTTAGTATTTTATTTGGTTATTGGAATTTATATTTAGCTTTATATCTTAGCAACTATTGAATTATATTTTATATAAATACCCCTCTTATTTTCTTTGAAATAAAGTCAGTCCTCTCAATCCCCTCAGTTCTATATAAGCAATCTAAGAGATAACAAGATAGTTTAAAGTTAAGAAGTTTGAGAACTATAAGATCTTAGAAAAGTACTCCAATAAGAACTTGCTTATAACAAACTTATAGTTAGTCTAAGAGATATACCTTAAAGAGAATCTGATATATTTCAAGAACTCAGCACCTACTACATGACAACTTGGTGTCTATTTGTTGGTGATTCAAGATAAATTTCTTACTTTTATATAAGCTGAAAAAACAAACAATTACCACAACAACTATCCTGACTACAAGAGTCACCCTCTGTAAGAATTTAAGATAAGATGGAAATGCATCTCTAACATTCTATAGATTTATCACTAAAGAGTCAATTCTGACCTTCATTGAAGACTTTGAATAATTTGCCACTATATATATAAGCTCTCACCATAGATATACAATTGTCCCTTCTACTAGTTAGCCTCAGAGGATCTGTCAGAGATAAGCTCAATATAGCTACTATTGCTGATACTAGTGCAGCCAAACTCACCAATATAAAGAACTTCCTCAAAACTATATACTATACTGAAGAGATTAAGCAAGCTCTCAAAGATCAACTCAATACTATCTACCAGAGACTCAGTGAAGATCCCAACTTATTCTATACTTGAATCTGCTATCAGATTGTCTTAGCTGGCTATGATGACTATCTCAAGGAATAAATAGCTGATTCAATCTTCCTTAAAGGAGTCTACTCTAGCAATCTAGTTTACCTTAGCTGCTCTGATCCTTGATCAGAAAGTGGTCTTTGTACAGAGATATTGGACTGCCAGATACCCTACTGAATACTCAATAGAAAGAATAACTAGCATCAAGATAGAGCCATCAAAACTAACCAGTATTATACCCACTATAGTTATTAACAGACAACTATCTCTATCTACTCCCCATAAGGCCAAAGCTAACTCAGTAGAGAAACTTGCCCAGCAGTTTATCAAGATGACTATTGTAACAGTGACCCCAGAATGATGACATCAGCATAGGAGACAGCCTTTCCTTGCAAGCCACTAGATCGGAGCACGAGAAGATCATACGGTATATGAGATGAGCAATAATGACCAACTGTGAGTCATTGTGACCACAGCACAAGCATCCTGAAGAATATAAAAGAAGGATCAAGGAACTACAGTAGCAGCAACCAACAAGAACCACCAATCCCAAAATAGCTCAAAGACTTACCACAAACGAAATGCCTGCCACCTGCCAAATCTCAAGGTCAAGGAACCACCAAGGTACCTCGGTTGAAGAAAGGATGTTCCAAGACATCAGAAGAGCTATGAGGACCCACTCAAGAAGGACTCCTAGTGTTTACCTGGGTACTACAGACCCTTATCACTTCATCCTCTACCACCATGAAATGGAAACAAGGATCACCATTGCTACCGAATGCCTCCAAATGTGGCAGGAGTACGAAATAGGAAACCTCCTCTGCTGGGAGTTCCCACAGGCCAGCACCCAAGAGCTACAAGATGCCACTCCCATGGACATACGCAAAATGAGGACAGCTAAGAAGATCCATCAGATCTTCAGGCATGCACCATGGTCGATCCCTAACTTGGAGTATATTAGAGTCTCAGATTTCAGAGACCTGTCATCCCGCCATATCAATGCACTAGAAGCCAGAGTGGCTACAGAAGCCCAGTCCACTATCACCCTCAACAGTGAAGAAGTAGAAGACTTCTGGCACCCCATCCTCCAGGACAATCCAGACCAATTCCTGCAAGGATTGATCTCAGTATTCCAAGGCCCAAGTATCTGAGTTAGATCTCCCCAAGACCCCACATTTGTCCCCTATTTTGTGGAAGAGAACCTCATAGACTGGAGAGCCCCAGACCTTGTTCTCGATTTTCCCACCACAGCCAAACATGATGATGTCATCGATGACGTCATCCCGTGCGACATACGCGAAACGTGTGACCTACATGATGAATTCGCAGATCTCATCTCCTTTAGTGATAATGATGATGATGATGATGAAGCCCCCCTAGTCCTGAACTTTCTGCTTTAAGTTCTTTGTAACACCAGATAATGCCAGCACCGGCATTCTGAGGTGACGCGAAATTGTTCCAGTACCAGTATTCTCATGTAACACTGGATAATGCCAGTACTGGTATTTTGATGTGATACCAAATAATGCCAGCCTTGGAACTTAGTAATTTCAGTTATTGGAATTTATATTTAGCTTTATATCTTAGCAACCATTGAATTATATTTTGTATAAATACCCCTCTTATTTTCTCTGAAATAAAGTCAGTTTCTCTCAGTGCAATATACATACTTCCTTGCAAGCAATCTAAGAGATAACAAGACAGTTAAAGATAAGAAGTTTGAGGACTATAAGACCTTGGGAAGGCACTCTAATAAGAACTTGCTTATAACAACTTGAGTTAGTCTAAGAGATATACCTTGAAGAGAATCTGGCATATTTGAAGGACTCAGCGACCACTATGTGACAACTTAGTACCCATTGGCTGGTGATTCAAGATGAATCCCTCACTTTCAAGCTGAAAAACAAACAACCCCCACAATAACTACCCTGACTACAAGAGTCACCCTTGCAAGAATTTAAGACAAGATAGAAATGTGTCCCCCTACATTCTATGGATATACTACTGAAGAGTCAATCCTGACCTTCATTGAAGACTTTAAACAATTCACCGCCATACAAGCCCTTGGTGTGGATGCTCAATTGGCCCTTCTACCAGTCAGCCTTAGAGGACCTGCCAGAGACAAGTTCAATACAGCCACCATTGCTAGTGCTGATGGAGTCAAACTTACCAACATGAAGGTCTTCCTCAGAACAATATATTATACTGAAGAGATCAAGCAAGCTCTCAAGGACCAACTCAATACTATCTGCCAGAGACTTAGTGAAGATCCCAACTCATTCTATACTCGAATCTGCCACCAGATTGTCCTGGCTGGCTATGACAATGCCCTCAAAGAACAAATAGCGGATTCAACCTTCCTCAAAGGAGTTCACCCTGAAATTGCCCTAGCAATCCAGTCTACCCCAACTGCACTGATCCTTGATCAGAAAGTAGTCTTTGCACAGAGATATTGGACTGCCAGACACCCTGCCGAACACTCAATAGAGAAAATAACTGGCATCAAGATGGAGCCATCAAAGCCAACTAGTATCTTACCTACTACAGTTGTGAATAGACAACCAACCACACCTACCCCCAAGACAGCCAAAGCTGACCCAGTAGAAGAACTTGCCAAGTAGTTTGCCAAGATGACTGCACACCTTGGTGATGTTGTTAGAGAAGTCTGAAGTGCCAACAGGAGACCAGTGCAGAGATTTGCAGCTGCTACAGAAGAACGCAATAACATCATATATTTCAGATGTGGAGAAGAAGGCCACTATGCAAAGAATTGCATGACCGAAATGAGACACAAAGCCCAACCAAGCAATGCTAGCAGAATCAGAGAACAAACCAATGCAGTAGTCATCGAGGAGATTGGTGACACTGATGATGAAGAATACTATGAAGAGCTTGAATTCTACCCTGCTACTGAAGGTACCAGAACCCAGTCCAAGCCCTATGATAAGAAGAGCAACAGCAAGCCAGTTGGAAGACCAAAGGAGACCCCAGCCATCACCATTCAAAGCAAGACTCAACCTGAGGAGATTGATCAAGACATAGAGTTAGATGAAGCTGCCCGCCAAATTATTAAAAGCACTACTCCAGTCACAGGAGAAAGCGAAAGCAAGAAGGAACAGAAGCTGCACAAGACCAAGATCCACCAGTATGACATCTACAAGGACCTCAAGGAACAGAAGGTCAATGCCACTTTTGGACAGCTAGCCGAAGTCCCTGCCTTCAGACAGTAGTTGAGAGTAGGACTTGCAACTACTGCCAAGAATCAAGAGTACAAGATTGTAGAAGCTCACAATGTACAAGAAGAATCCGAGAACTCAGGTGAAGAATCCGAAGACCAGTGCAAGACATCAGCCTATACCTCCTGCCAGATTGAAGACTGTATCTTTGATGCCATCATTGATACTGGTGCTGGAGGATGCCTCATGAGCAAGAAGGCAATTGACCACCTAGGTTGGGATATTGAAGAGTCTACCAAGATGGTCTATGTCACAGCAGATGGTACACGAGCTACCCCCCTTGGCAAAATCTGAGAAGTCCCCATCAAGATAGGAGGAGCTACCATCCCAGTAGACATGATTGTTACAAGCACCACCAACTATGATATCCTCATTGGCAACCAATGGCTTCACAAGGCCAGGGCCATCATTGACCTCAATGCCCAGAAGATGCAGATCAACTACAGAGGGATAAAGGTACAAGTCTCTATCAATGTCCACAAAGGAGTCCTACCAGACATGGAGGAAGGAGATGAAGAAGACACAGAGGTCTTCATGCACTCGGTGAACAAGAATAAGAACAAGACACCCAAGCTTACAGATGAGCAGTAGTACAACAAGATCATCAATGGCTATGCCCCTCAAGGAAGATACCTCCATGGTACTAGGATGTACTGCTCTGAACACCTGAATGACTGCTGGTCCTGTATCAGTGAAGTCAGGAAAATCTGCCAACAGAAACATGAGCAAGAAGCTGCCAAAGCAAAAAGGAAAGCCAAAGAAGATGACCAGCCCCCAGAGCTTCAAGCTGACAGTGATGATGAGGAGGAACAAGAATCAGACATCACCCTCAAGGTTAAGAAGTTTCACCCCAAAGCCAAGATCCCAGAATACAAGACTGAAGGAGCCATAGGAATGGACCTTGCCAGCATTCAAGATGCTACCCTCGAACCACAGACCACCACTCTACTTGGCACTGGAATTAGAGTCAAGCTACCAGAAAACCATACCAGAATCATCAAGACCAGAAGCAGTCTGGCCAAAAGCGAAATCTCAGTTGAAGGAGGAGTAATTAACCCTGATTACACTGGCGAGATCTTTCTCATAGTCAGAAATCACAACCACACCACCCCCTTCAAAGTCAAGAAGCATGACAGGATTGGCCAGATGCTAATCCATGAAGTCAAGAAGCCAAAGATCATAGAAGCCATTGAACTCAGCAAGACCAAGAGAGGAGAACAAGGCTTTGGATCTACTGGAAGAGGAGCCTATGCTGCCACCAAGATTACTGAACTTGAGCACAAGAAAGACAAGGACCAGAACAAGCACACATATACCATTAGAGAAAACTTCCCCCTGAAGGAACAACTTCTCAAGATCCTGCACCAGAATGAAGGAGTACTTGCTACAGACTTTAGAGATATCCACAATCAAGAGCCCAAGTACTACCACAAAGTTGACACTGATGATACCAAGCCCATCTACCAGAAAGCCAGACCCATACCACCTGCCTACAGAGAGTGGCTGCGAGCAGAACTTAAGGAAATAGAAGAAGCCGGAATCATCAAGCAAGCTATCAGCCCCTGGGCCTCACCCATTGTCCTAGCCCCAAAGAAAGGAAGCAAGCCTGGAGAGTTTGCGCCAAGACTCTGCATTGACTATAGGAGGCTCAATGCCATCACCAAGAAGAATAGACAGCCCTTGCCGAATATTCAAGAAATCCTTACCACCCTTGGAAGCAAAGCCAAATACTACACTACCTTGGATCTGTTCTCAGGCTTTCATCAGATCGGTCTCACTCAAGATGCCAGTGAGAAATCAGCCTTCATCACACCTGACGCCACCTATATCTACCTGCAAATACCATTTGGAATATGCAATGCCCCAGCAAGTTTCCAGTGAATGATGAACAGAGTCTTTGGCAATGAGATTGGAAAATGGCTCTTTGTCTATATTGATGATGTGATCATCTTCAGTAACACTGCACGAGAACATGTCAATCATATACAGCTAGCCCTCAAGAGGCTCAAGGAGCATGGTCTCTACATTAAGCCCAAGAAATGCAAGTTCGCCGCTCAAGAAATTGCCTACCTAGGACACCTCATCAATCAGACTGGAATCCACACAGACCCCATGAAGATTGAGGCTATTGCAGCCTACCCGAGACCCAGAACAACCACAGAAGTTCATGTCTTCCTTGGACTAGCCAGCTACTACAGAAGATTCATTAAAGGATACTCCAACATTGCAGCACCTATCTACGAGCTACTGAAGAAGGAGACCAAATTCGAATGGACCAAGGAGTGCCAAGAAACCTTCAATAAACTCAAGATCAGATTGACCCAAGCACCCATCCTCAGAAGACCAGATTGGAATCTAGAATTTATCCTGCAGACAGATGCAAGTGCTATAGGACTTAGAGCAGTCCTAGCTCAGAAGAAAGATAGACATGAATATGTCATCTCCTATGCAAGCCGAGGTACCCGCGGAGCAGAACAGAACTACGAGTCATACAAGCTTGAATGCTTAGCAGTAGTTTGGGCAGTAGACAAGTTCCACTACTACCTAGCTGGAAAACACTTCACCATTCAAACAGACCATTCTGCTCTTGCCTGGCTATTTCACACTCTGAACCCCAAAGGAATATATGTCAGATGGATCTACAGACTGCAAGAGTATGACTGTACTGTCAAGCACCGCTCAGAAAAGACCAACACCAATGCTGATGCACTCTCAAGGATACCCCAAAACACCCCCATCAAGACCATTCAACATGAATAAGGAGCTATACTATGGATTAATCAGCTACCTTGGGTAGCGGAAGATGCCCAACCACCTCGAACTCTGGACAATCACTATCATCAACCAGACTTGAAAACAGTTTAAATTAGACAACACTATACTCAGAAAAGGAGGAAAGCTAGTAATACCTGAACACAAGAAGTATCAAGTAATGAAAGAAGTACACAAGCAAGGATACTTAGGAGGAACCAACACATATGACAAAGCAAGAAGAACCATGTAGTGGCCCAAGATAGAAGAAGACCTGTGCCAATTTGTCAAAGAGTGTGACAAGTACCAAAAACAGAAACAAGATCAGCAAGACCAGGCACTTGGGTCATCAAAAATTGAGCCTATCCCCTTCCACCACATTGCAATGGATATCATTGGACCACTACCAGTAACACTATCAGGAAACTGCTATATTATAGTTATTGTAGACCTCTTCACCAAATGGATAGAGGCAGGAGCATTACAAGAAGCCAATGCCCTCTCTATAGCCGACTTCCTACACCGAGAAATCATCTGCCGCTACAAGACACCGAAGCAAATCACCACAGACTGCAGCACAGAATTTGTCAATGGATTCCA